>CATIWR010107513.1:0-13618 GCA_949677035.1 Omphalea diandra
ATAATGAAAAATAGTTAAAAATCTAACTATAAGACAATTTAATTCCATAGTGTCAAAACACAGATTTTAAAATATATTTTTGAGAAATAGAAGATGAAGTGGTCTATTATGAATGCAAATACAAATATATATATATATATACACACACACACACACACACACACACATGCACACACATGTGTGTGCGTGTGTGTGTGGACACACACATACATGTGTACACACACACACACACACACACATATATATATATATACACACATACTCATATGTATGAATATATATATATATATATATATATATATATATATATATATATATATATATATATTGTTGGCCTAGGGCAACAAGAAGGGAGATTGAATTGGTGTTTAATTAAATATTAGAAAGGAAGGCTAATGAGTTTAGGAAGTGAAGAAAGAGGTGACACGAATCAACACAATAGTTTATAGTGGTTCAGGTGTTAATGAACCCTACATCCACTCCCAAATTCTACACAATTAGGTATTTCACTCAACTAAACTAGTGTTTCCAAGCTCATACCAAACTTATATACCTTGTGTTCATGGCTTACACAAAAACCCTTACAACTTGTGTTTTCTAAGCTCATACAAAAAAACCACTCACAAGTGTTTTAGGCTCACACTTCAACCTCTTACAAGAGTTTTAGAATCTAGGATAACTCTTAACCTACTTACAATAGTGTTTATTACTCACACTAAATAATCAATGACACATTAAAGAAGTGTAAATGAATGAGCAGCAAATTGGCAATAGTTTGGTTACAATCAATAAAATTCTCTTACATTTACATCTATTTGGTAGAGTATTTATAGGCCACATCCACCAAAGAGATGTTACACTGAAACTATCCCTAAATCTCTAAATTGTGCTAGGCAGATTTTTCATTAAATACTTGTCAGGTATAAGTCGCATTCGTTACTAGCAGTTCGCAATCACAAACTTATAATTTAAACTGAGGAGCAGAAAATCACAGTAGAGAACTCCATTTTGTGCCTAACAGCTAGTCCACATGTCCTTCATCCATTGGTTGTCTAAGAAAAAATAACCACTGTGTTCTACCCGCTACTTAAAAGTCGCAGTCGCGAGTTGCCTTTGCCTTAGAAGCAATTGAGACCGCGAATTTTTCTGTTTAATGAGGAAATTACAACTTCTTGAGTCACGATCATGACCAATAATTCACCCTCGTGAGTTTTGATATCTAACGGTTACCTTGGACACCTAGCATGCTACAGTTGTGGCTTTGGTTCCCTCTTTTATCACTATGAAATTCACGGTTGCAACATAAGACGTGATAGCCACCTTGAATTCCTCTGCGACTCAAGCTCATTTCCTTCGGCTATGTCACGGCTACAAATTCGCTGGCAAATTCCTTTAGGGATACAGGCCACGAATTTAGATGACCTTTATAAGGTTGGAGATTTTGATTTCCATCCAACTTCCAATTGAAAAACTATCTTATAAACTGCAAAACAACACTTAATGAAAACATTAGAACTAATCAATCTCTATTGTCAAGATCAAAAGAGGTTTATGACTTAGGTTTAACCAACCTAGTCTAATAATCTCCCTCTTTTTGATTTTGATAGCTTAGATTGATCTCTAAGAAAATCAAATGCATGGGTTATGAAGTAGGGATGGTCAATGATGAAATGATCAATGAATACTTAAAGAAATTATAGTCAATGATTAAAGAAAAATTCTAATTACTCTTAAGTTTGAAAAAAAAATGCTCCCCCTCAGCTTATGCTTTTCTGCATTACCTATTTTCTCTCCATACTTCACTCTCTGCTTTGGCAAGATCAAAAAGAGGGTAAATATGGAAGAGTATATGAAATGCATAAAGGTGAGAGAAAGTGATCATAAAAAGCAAATAATAGCTCACATAGTCATAAGAAATGCAATCACATAACAAAAACAAATTGCAATCACATAGCATATGAGATAAAGAATTACAAATCAAACACTTTTATTTATCTATAAACTATGGGATCAATAGTGTTTACATTAAGAAATTTAAAAACACAACAAAGAAAGAAAAACAAAAATCCTAAAGACAATCTAAAAGATAGGAGAACTGTCATAATCTCTAGAATCATCTTGTTCTTCATTATCTCTTCCTCCCTCAACTTCATCATTGCCTCAATCTCTTGATCGTCCTTTTCTTTTGGTATGTCCTCCCAATCCGCAAAGTCTACGAGATGGCAGGGAGGAGCACCAACTTTCTTTTGTAAATCCACTAAGTCAAAGTGCAGGTAGGAAAGTAGGAGAAATCTTTTCTTGAGCATCCTCATCACCTTGTCCAATTTTCAGTTGATGGTGGCAAAAGAGATTTTGGACTTAGGTTTTGGTTAAGAAAATGGGACTAGTTGTTCTCCTTTTTCAATGAGAAGCCTTTTTTTTTGGGAGGCTTAGGATGTTTCCAACCTTTTTGCTCTAAAAGCACCCAAAGTATAAACATAAGAATTAAGGTGATTAGCTTTGGCATTGATAAGGTAAGTGAGGTCCAGAAAGTTTTGAGAGAGAAAAAGCTTCTTAGTAAGAAATTTTTCATTTTCCTTATTAAGAGCACCAACATATCTATAGATGGCATTAACATGAGAAGGGAGAAGAAACTGACTCTTGGGTTTGGTGCTCATGTGAATCAGTTGATCAACAAGATATCAGCCAGTTTGTATAGGCTTGTTTTTTACAAGCCAAAAAAGAAAAGCAAGATCCTTTTGGGACACTTTTTTGTTACCATCCCCTCTTGCGTTAACAAAGAAAGAGATGATACGATGAAGTAGCCAAAAAATAGGGTTTGAATGTATTTGGCTAAGTAAGTTTTGGGGTTATGTTTGGTCTTAATGGAAATCTCAGACCAAAACTCAGAATAGATAACATCAAGAGTAAAAATGATGAATGAAATGCCATCTCCAACTTGAAGGTTGAAAAGATTGGATAATTGTTTAAAGGTGATGAAATAAGGGCCTCCAAAAACACAAAATACTAATCCATATTGGTCGACACAAGATTCGGCTCTTCGACTTAGAGTCACAGTACACATGAACTCTAATACGATTTCTTCATATCCAAGCTCATCATGAAATAAAAATTTGTTCCACCCCAGGTGTGAAAGAAACGTGTGGATCTCATCTTTGATTCCCAGCAACTCAAGGAGAAGGATGGGAGGGATTTTGTTTGAAAGGATGATTTTGGAGGTGTTTGCCTTGTAGCGATCCTTCTCTTCTTTTGTAATCCATTTCATTTGGTATAGTTCTAGGGGTCTAGAAGGTTGTGCTATTGTCTTTCCCTTCTTTGCTCTTAAAGGTTTCTTAGGGGCCATTTGTGAGTTGAAGGAATATTTGAAGATTTGAGAGTAAGAAAGAGTATGGATAGAGATAACTTAGCAAAAGTGATATGAATCACAGTTTGAAGGGTTTATATTGGCTAAGAAAGGGTGTGAAAATGGCTAAAAATGGTCAAAAGAATTAAATGAAGAAGTACAATGGTTAGCAATCAAATCACTTAAATGTGTGGTAGTTACCTAAATTCGCGACTGTAATCTGAAAGTCGCAATCGCTAATTCTGAAAAATATGAGTAACAGACCAAAATCTTCAGGAAATAACATGTTCAGTGGTCAAACATTTTGAAATTTGAACAAATTTGCGGTGAGGAATGAATTTTGCAAACGAGAATTGATGGTTTTTAGTCGAAAAGATGAGTACCTGTAATTTGCAACCATGAATCACGAAATAACGATTGTGAATTATAAGGAAAAAGAATAACTATGAAATTTTAAGACTTGACATCTAACACTATGATCCACTTTGATATCTTGATGTTTAATTCATGCAAGTTGGCATTGAAAAGCATAATTTCACATGAAATTAAGACATCTAAAAGAATAAACATCATACACATCATAAGGCAATCATTCAAATATGGAATAATGCAAAATGTAAAATGATCTAAATTTTTCACTTTAGGGAGCTTCCATCAAGCATTCCCAATTCTCCCTTAATGAAGTTCATCCTTTCTTCATTGAGAGGTTTAGTGAAAAGTCCACAAGTTAATGATTTGTGTCTATAAACTCTAACACAACATCACTATTTTAGATATGATCTCTAAGAAATTGATGCCTAATGTTAATATGTTTGCTCTTAGAATGTTGGATGGGATTTTTTGAAAGATTAATTGCACTTTTGTTGTCACATTTGATGGGAATGAGATCAACCAACTAAACTAGTGTTTCCAAGCTCACACCAAACTTATACACCTTGTATTTATGGCTCACACAAAAACCCTTACAACTTATGTTTTCTAGGCTCACATAAAAAACCTCTCACAAGTGTTTTTAGGCTCACACTTCAACCTCTTACAAGAGTTTTAAAATCTAGGCTAACTCTCAACCTACTCACAATGGTGTTTATTGCTTACACCAAACAATCTATGACACATTAAAGAAGTATAAAAGAATGATTAGTAAACTGGCAAGAGTGTGATTACAATCAATTGAATGTTATTTCATTTACATATGTTTGTTAGAGTATTTACAGTCCACATCCACCAAAGACATGTTACTCTAAAACTATCCCAAAATCTCTAAGTTGTGCTAGGCAGATTTTGCATTAAATGCTTGTCAGGCATAAGTCGCGGTCACTACTAGCAGTTCGTGGTTGCGAATTTCCAATTCGCACTGAGAATCTAAAAATTGCTGCAGAGAATCTCATTTTGTATCTAACGGTTAGTCCACGTGTTCTTCATCCATTGGTTATCTAAGAAAAAATAGTCGTTGTTTTTACCTGCTACCTAAAAGTCACGGTCACGAGTTGTCTTTGTCTTGGACACGACTAAGACTACAAAATCTTCTGTTTGATGAGGAAATTACAACTTCTTGAGTTGCGGTTACAACCAACAATTCACCCTCGCGATTTTTTATATCCAATGGTTACTTTGGACACTTGGCATGTCGTGCCTAAGGCTTTGGTTCCCTCCTTTGTCATTATGAAATTCACGATTGCGACATAAGAAGCGATAGCCACTACAAATTCCTCTATGACTCAAGCTCATTTCCTTCAGCTAAGTCGCAGCTGCGAATTCACCTATAAATTCCTCTGGCCTAGCTCCATCTATCCTTAAAGCTGATTTGCAATCACGATTTAGACGATACATGCCACGAATTTGGATGACCTTCACAAGGTTGGAGATTTTGATTTCCATCCAACTTTCAATTAAAAAATTATCTTATAAACTGCAAAGCAATGCGTAATGAAAACAATAGAACTGATTAATCTCTATTGTCAATATCAAGAGAGGTTCAGGACTTAGGTTTAACTAACCTAGTCTAACATATATATTATGTATGTATGTATGTATGTATGTACACATACACACATATATATATGTATGTGTGCATGTGTGTATATATATATATGTATGTATGTGTGTGTTCATGTGTATGTGTGTATATATATGTGTGTGTATGTATATATGTATATATGTATGTATGTATAAATATATGTATATATATCTCTATGTGTGTGTGTATTCTAGTGTTATCTTAGTAATGACTACAACACATAAATCATGATCAAGATATTTAGAATCATTTGAGGGTTCGAACGATTAGTCTTTTAATGGATTAATCACTAAACGCTAAGTGTCACGAGTCGTTAAACACATTTGATGATCATACTTAGAAATGGAAAAAATCTAGAGTAAAATGTTGATCATAATTGTGAATTCTTATCTCGAGAATGACTTGACTCTTACAAGCATTTAATGTTGGATTTGCCACCATAACTTAGAGATTTGTACATGGTTTCTTTTATGAGGACTCCTTGGTGGGTTAAAATGTAGATATCTCATCGAATAGCCTTGGAAGTAATATGATAGTCATTTATTATGTCCAAACTCTTGCACTTTTAATTTTCAAAAGCTTAAACTTATTAATTCTTTATATTTGGGTTATTCAAAGTTTGGTGTAAGCCTTAAATACTTTGGCCTTGATTTTTAGAGTAAGCCTAAGTGAGAAAAACTCTTATGTAAGGTTATATATGAGCCATAAATAAAAGTGTAATTGTGGTTTGGTGTGAGCCTAAATACTAAGTTTGGTGTAATCTTATAAAATACTATAGGAAATGAGTAAAATATTTAATTGGTGAATTAGGGAGTGTACATAGGGTTCGTTAATACCCAAACCATTATAAAATTTCTTGTGTTGATTCTCTTTCTTTAAACCTTAATTTGTTTGAACTCCTTCTAAATTTACAAATTACCTACCAATTCAACCCCCTTCTTAGTGCACAAGGGCCAATAAGTGATATCATAGTTAAAGTCTCAAAACTTGTCTTAATTGCTTGAGTGAAGATCATGGCATAAGAAGGAATTTACTCTCACCTTATGTCATTCATTGATTGATCCGATTATGTACATTGGAAATATAGAATGAAGATTTATCTTGATAGTAATGTAATGGATGTTTAGGATATGGTAGCAAAGGAGTGGAAGCCACCTACTAGAGGAGTGGATTGAAATGAGGATTAATCCGTAAAAAAATATGGGTTGAGGCACATAGAAAGGCAAATGGAAAGAATAAAAGGGTAATGACAATCATTTTTAGCTCTTAAAAGAGGAATGTGGAAGAGTTCAACATTGTCACACCATTCATAGGATATGGAAGGCTTTGGGGAACTACCATGAAGGAACAATGCAAGTAAAGTCTAAAAGATTGTTCATGTATATGACAGATTATGAACTCATTATGATGAAGGAGAATGAAAGTGTCATCGATATGTTGAATAGGCTATTTGTTATTGTCAACAATATGAAGAATTATGGGAGAACTCTTACCAATCATGAGTTAAATACCAAAATGTTTAAAACCCTTCCTTTTAAAAAGTTTAAGGTTAGGGTATGTATTATTGAAAAGTCCAATGAAGACATTAGCAAAGTACCAACTAATGTCTTTATTGTAAAACTTCTTATAAAAGAAATGGCCTTATACCAAAATGTTTAAAATCCTTCCTTTTAAAAAGTTTATGTATTGTTGAAAAGTTCAATGAAGACATTAGCAAAGTACCAACTAATGTCTTTATTGTAAAACTTCTTATAAAAGAAATGGCCATTAAGAAGGATGAGGAAATGAATAGGATGAGGAAATAAATAAGATGAGAGGATTGGGAGACAAATGAGAGAATAAAGTTCATGCTCTTAAATCCTCCACCAAAGACAAAAAAGTGGAGGTGAGAACTAGTGAGAGTGATGAAAGTGAAAAAGAAGAAGAAATGCTCGCCATGTTCTCAAAGAGGTCAAAAGAGGTAATGAAGAGAAGAAAAGAAAGAAAAAGTCAAAGAAAAACATCTTCCAACTTCAAAGAGAATAAGAATTATGTAACTTGCTTTGAGTATGGTAAGTAAGGCCATATCAAATCTGATTGTCTCAAGCTTAAGAAAAAAAAAGCAAGGCAAATAGAAGAAAAAGAGCTTCAAAGTAAGTTAGGATGATGATGATGATTCTAATGAAGAGGATGAAGACAATGAAGTGGCAGACTTTTGTTTCATGTCTCAAGAGGACTCCTACAATAAGGTAAATGCTTCTTTTTAATCTTGTGATGGAATTGATTGTTTTAAGGACTTCAATTGAAGAAAACAACTTTCTAAACTTCCTTAAGTGATTCTTTAACAAAAGAAAATGACACTTTTAAAAATGAGGTTATTAAACTAAAAAATTCCATCTTAAAATTTCACAAAGAGAAGGAAGTTTTGGATATGTTCATTATATCTTAAAGACCACCCTTTATGAGACATGGTGTTAGTTTCAATAAATTTTTGCATCTACATCTTCTCCTTCTACTTTCATTAGAGTTTCCACACCTCAAACTTCTAACATAGAAGTGGTTGGGAAGAAGAGTGCTCTAAGCATTGAGCCTCTCATGCCTGAGGGTAGGGGTAAGGCAACCTAAAGCTTTAAAACTATGCCTCAAAGAGCTACTCATACATTAATGTATCAAAAGAGGCATGCACAAAGACACATGTCTCCTTGTCCTCACCACACATATTCTTGCATGCATTCATATGGCCATGGTACGAAAAAGCCTCCTACTCAAACCAAGGTAGTACAAAGGAGAAAAACTTACAAGTCTAAACTCCAATACCATTATTGAAGGAAGTTTGGTCACAGTAATGTGTTTTGCTACATTAGGAAGACACACCTCAAAGTTGAAGATCCTTTCATGCCTAACCTTATAGGACCCAAGTATGCTTAGGTACCTAATCAAAGATGAATTTATTGTGTTTTGCAAATATGCTTGGAAATCACTAATGAGGAGGACAATGATTGACATGTGGATAGTTGGTGTTAAAAATGTATGATTAGAAACAAAAAGCCATTCCCATCCATCATAGAAAAAGATAATGGTAATGTAACATTTAGGAACAATGCCAAAGGTAAGGTAACTGGCATTTGAATTATTAGTAAGAAAGATTGTCCCCTTAGTAACAATGTTATTTCAGTTAATGGTTTGAAACATAATCTATTGAGTGTAAGTTAATTATGTGATAAGGGTAATAAAGTTATCTTTGACTCTAGATAGTGCCTTATCATTACATTGGTATTTAAGAGTGAAAGGCAATGCAACACCTATATAATTTACTTAGACAATTTTGCTAACCAATCCTTTAAGTACCTTGTGTCAATTAGTAATGAAGCTTGGCTTGGGCATAGAAGACTTAGACATGCAAGTATGGAGCTTCTCCAACATCTTTCAAATGGAAAGCTAGTTGAAGGTCTTCCAAAACTAAAATTCATCAAAGACAATATATGTGGACCTTATCAAATGGGGAAATGACACTAATCTTCCTTTAAACCAAAAAATGTAGTAAGTACATCTACACATCTTCAACTTATTCACATGGACTTGGACTCATTAAGAAGGCTAATTTAGGTGAAAAACATTGTGCATTTATTCTATTTGATGAATACTTTAGGTTCACTTGGGTTAGTTTCTCAGCTCACAAGAGTGATGTTTTTTTATGTTTTTAAAAAGTTTAGCAAAAAGAGTTCAAAATGAGAAATGTTACTTTATTTTAGTATTAAAAGTGACCATGGAAAAGAATTTCAAATTGAGCTTTTTGAAAATTATTGTTTAGAGATTAGGATTTCACATAAATTTCAGCTCCAATAATAACATAACAAAATGGTGTTGTAGAGAGAAAGAATAGAACATTGGTTGAAATGGCTAGAGCTATGCTCAATGAGTATTCTCTTCCAAATTACTTACGGGTCGAAGCCATCAATGCCTCTTCTTATATTGCAAATAGAGTTTTTAAAAGATTCACTCTAAACAAAACCTCTTATGAGCTATAGAATGGAAGAAAGCCCAAGCTGTCATACCATAGAGTCTTTGGATGCAAATGCTACATATTGAATACCAAGGTTAACTTAGAAAATTTGGCTCAAAAATTGATAAGAGCATAATTTTAGGTTATTCCACCACTAGAAAGGCTCATAAGGTCTTTAACAAAAAGTCAATGGTGGTTGAAGTGTCCATGAATGTTGTGTTTGATGAGTATAGTAAGCTTAATCTTAGGGAAAGATTTTCTTATTGATGACGTGAATTTGAAAGATAAAGTTAAACCCCACTCCAAAGGAAAGTGTGATTGAAGTTGAAGAGTAGCAACCACCTCAAGAGTTAGAATAAGTTCAACCCTAATAAGAGAAGAACTAAGCTCAAGGACTACCTAAGGATTAGAGGTACTCTAAGAATCATCCAAAAGAGCTTATCATTGGTGAGACTTCTAAAGGTGTAAGTACCAGAGTTCAACTCAACGCTTTAGATAATAACTTGGAATTTATTTCTTAGCTAGAGCCAAAATCAATTGATAAGGTTCTTGGTGATGAGTGTTGGGCAATTGCTATGCAAGAGGAACTCAAACTATTTGAGAGAAACAAGGTTTAGGAACAGGTTCTAAGGCAAAACACTAAAAAAAAAAAAAACATGAATTAGAGATGAACAAAATCTATCACTAATAACCTGAATTTTGTCACTTACTAAGCATAGCTATGGATTACTGATGGATGAAGTCTGTCACCAAATTGATCCTCGCCAAACCAATTAATGAGGGATTTTATGGGTTTGTCTTAACCCTAATGATGGATTTGAGACAAAAAGGCATTCGTGAACCTGTGGGCCCAACTCTTATGAAATTAGTGATGAATGTTACATTAGTGATGAAAAATGTTCCTTAGCTAATTTTATCGCTAGTGCAATGATAGATTAGCCATGACAACATTTCATTGTTAATTTACTAATGCGTGATTGGCGAGGGAATTATGTCGATAAATTAGCGATGAAATGTTGTCCTTGACAAGTTACTACGACCCGTCATTTTAGTGACCACACTTGTTTATCGCTAATGTTGGCAAAATTAGCAATAGACGTCCTAGTCCGTCACTAATTTTTTAACTTATTCATTTAATAAATATATATATTAATAATTGCATATTCATCAAAATATAAAATTTTTTATATTATCATAAGAATGAAATATCAAAAATAATATTATTATTTTTATATTATCATAAGGATGAAATATCAAAAATAATAATATTCCTAATATATAAATATTTGAACGAATGTCATGAAGTATAAATAAAGAATATCACATAGTATAATGTATAACGTACATAAAAAAAATGACAAAGTACATAAGTATATAAAAATAAAATGGGTCCATTAGTTTGATCATCTGCATGCTCATTAGTAGGGGTGACTGATCAAAGGGAAGATAAGCAACTAGAACCTAAGAGCCACGAGTCAGCTCCCCAATGAAGCAGCACATCTCACTATTTGCTACCTTTACTCCTTAAATTGATGCTCAAAAGATAGCCTCTGCTCATCCATCTATGCCTAAAAATCATGCTCAACCTCTTAAATATTGGAAGCTCATAGGTATTCAACTACCAGGGGAGAGTAGCACTCAATAATGATGACATTGGATTGACTAAAGAATGAAGATGCAAGCTGATACATGCCATACACGTGCCTCTCCTTATATTCGCTTACAACCTGCAAGAATATCTCTTTCTCATTGGGCTAACATGGCTCTGAGGAGCGCTCTTCAAGCTGAATAGCTCTCTCATATGAATTATGATAATTGTCCTATAATTTAGTGAGAAGTTTAATAGAATTTAATAAAAAATAATTAAATAAAGAAAATTAATTATTAAAGTTGAAATATTAAGTTATTCATCTTAGTAAAACTTACAGCTACACTCGCAGACTGCTAATCGATGTATTATTAGTTCTTCTGGCTAGTGTGTGTATACTCAAAGACCTCAAAATATGTAGTATCGCGGCCTAATTTTTCACTCTGAAAATAAATACATTTTATAAACATAGATAAGTATATAATAAAATTAAATAACATATTAATTAAGAAATATCTAAAATATACTCACTAGACATTTACAATGCTCAGCCATAAATATGGAACACTTAGTATGGCGCGAGGGACCAGAACTAGGGTCTTTTGTCTCGCTAAAGTGGTTGCACGAGGCCTGTGCATTACTCTTCCTCAATTTTGGTGTGGCCCACACTGCGTGTCAGCTATCCTATACACTTTTTGGGATGCTCTCAATTCGTCTACCACTCCACCTAAACAAATTGTCGGTGTAGTGTGTAGCGGCTTGCTACTCCCACCTACTCATAATCTAGGCGTCCAATGATGGATCTCAAGTAAAAAACTTCTGAAAGAACAATGAGCAAAATTGGTTAAAACAATGTTTTTAGAAAAATAAAATTATTAATAAAAAATGAGACAAAATTATTATTCATTTATACCTTAAACTCCTCCTAATAAAACTCTCACACCAGATGTAAAACATACATGTATGTCCAGATGGCTCAAAGAGAAGCAAAAAAAAAATTTAGAGATCCGAGCTAAATAAACATTACCAGGAATGAAACTATTGTTTATGTTACAAAGAATAAGTTAGCAAGAGATAATAAATACAAAACATGCAAAAATATCCTACATTATGAATTTTATATTTATTTATATATTACATATTAAAGGACATGAAAATCAATAATTAATAAAAAGGAAATAAAAATTATGAAAAAACATAAGTTACATACCTCCCATTGACAAGTAGGGGCATCACTCAGCCTATACTAGGCTCGACCACTAATGCCACTAATGAAGACATAGCTAGTGTCTCCTCCACATCTAACAGTGTAAGAGGTGCTAATAAGGATGGTGGTGGAAGTGAGGATGGCAATATTGATGTCGATGGGTGCAATGGTAGAGGTGATGATATCTCTAGTGCTAATGGTCGCAATAGTGGAACAATAGGTGATTCATGTGAACCTCACCCCATTATCCCTCACCTAGAAGTGTCTAATCAATATCCAAAAATGCTTGGGGGTCTAATAGTATCATCGCCCCTCCCCCTCATGATGTATATATATTAATAATTAAATAAAAAATAGACAACTATAGCTAAGAAATGGGTCATTTTAACAACACGTACATAACAAAAAAAATTGACTATCATAAACATAGTAATAAAGACAAATAAACATCACATATATACAAAGTACTTATAATCAGTTTCACTGTCAGTATCATTGTACAAATCTTCTTACTCATAAGTTTTTTCATCCTGATCATTTGATTCCAACTCTATCTTTGCATCATCTTCTAATTCAACATTATCATTTTTAATTTCAATAAACTCACCATCTGGATCTTTTAAGGATCCATATTTTCATCCTCCACAATTGTAATTGAATGAGCATCTATATCATTCTCTTAGAAGACTGATACTACATGAAAAAATAAAGTTCTTACAAATATTTTTGGAATTTGCAATTCCTCCCTAGCTTTTAATTTACATATAGCCAACCAATCGCTTGAATCATGGCTTACATTAGATAATAACTTGACATGCTTGCATAGTCAGAACAAATGGCTCATACTTAATGAAACTTTACTTATAATTCACATCAATAAGTTTATATTCAAATGAACTTTAGTACCCAAGTTGGGTGCCAGATTAAACCATTCACACTTGAATAAGAAGATTCTCTTTATTGGCAATTTTGGATACTCCAACTCTAAAACTCCAATTAACTTACCATAATAGTCATTTTCGTCCACACAGTTGTTGATGCCTTTAATACAAATGCCACTAATCATGGCAGTTGTTTGAGAACCATGTCTTTCAATATGAAATTTAAATCCATTTACATAATAGCCTAGATCAGATGCCACCATTCACAATAAACCTTTTGTTAGATATGTTATGAATTTGTTTGAGATGTTATATGATAGATCATACACTTAAAATAAATACTCATCAATTTTCTAACAAATAAATTTAATTTCAATGTACATACACATGCATGTAAACATAAATAATGACATCTTGACACTCGCATCCTTGTCAAACCAAGATGCAAATTCATTTTCAAGTTCAACATCAACTTCATGACTAGCAATGTGTGGTTCATGTTCCTTTAACAAGTTAAAATAAATTCAACGAGGGAAAAAATAAAAACAGATGTATATATATTTGTTATGTAAGTCCATGTGCAATTGTTTTTTCCCTTCT
>CATIWR010107517.1:0-14229 GCA_949677035.1 Omphalea diandra
TGATTTCCCAGAACCAGAAGGACCCATAATAGCCATGATCTTGCCAGGCTCAGCATACCCATTTAGCCCATTAAGCAACCTCCTCGTAGGTCGTCCTTCACTAAAATTTGGCAGCACCACTGTCAAATCCTCCCATACCAAATACAAACATCCTACTTCGTCTCCACCTCCTCCTCCTCCTCCTCCTACACTTGTTGAACAAGCTTCAGCCCCAACACCGCCATTACTACAACAACTAACCTGCTCTATCTCCATAAAAACAAGCAAAAAATTCAAGAAAAAAAAAAGACCATATATATTCTTACTACGAGGTCAATGAACAAGTGAATTAAGTTAAAAGTAGGGTAGTACCATGCCCACTAGACCTTATAGCAACAACATAAGTAGAGAAAAATGAATATATAGAAGGGGGCTGGTAAGGTAGTAATGAAGTTAATTACTTGGACAATAATTATCTCGACCAAACCTGGCTACCATTAATGCTTCATAAATTTATCTGCTGACTATATGTGATAGAAAGACAAATAGATAGTAAAGTTTTTCCTTTTCTTTTTCCAACCATTTCTGTTACCTCCTGGGTTGCTACCTTTGGAACAGTTTAATATGCATATTTGTGTTCAACTGCCACCTAATTCTTTGCATATTAATCCATAGTTTTCTTTATCTAATAATGGTACAAGACATCTAATATGACTTTTATCACAGATTTCTCCGTCCAATTTTTTCTATTATCAAATAAATTATAATGTGTTATATCCTTAATTAATTATATGCAATTCATATTATATCAAGCAACAATATCTCATTAATAGACGATTGCTACAATATCAATATATAACTTCTAACCAATTAACTGTTTAATTAATTTATCATAGCTAGAGATGATAGTTTCTAGTTCGATTTAAATTTATTTGAAACAAAAAATTTAAATCGAACTCGATCTGACATGAAAATTTTTAAGTCAAACTCGACCTTAGTTCAATTTGCAAGTCAATTTAAATTGATTTGATTTTGATTTAATCTAGTCAATTTCAATAATATGATTTAAATTATTTAAAAAAATTAAAAAATATATTTTTATTTTCAATTTTATATGAACTTAATTTAATTTATTCATTTTCATTAAGTATAGACATTTACTCAAAAATATGTTATATTTAGTTTTTTAAGTATTTAAATGAAAAATAAAAAATTCTATTCAAGTTCTATTTATGTAAAATCTATTTCATTTTTTCGAAAAAATTACTTTTAATAAATTATGAAAAATATTATATAAATAATAAATAATCAAAATAAATATTTTACAAATATATTTTTGCAAAGTGAATAACAAATCATTCTATTCGAAATATTTTTTTAAAGACAAATCTAAAATCCGATTTGAAATATAAATTCAATTTAAATTATCAAAATATTTATAATTTATTTAAAAATTTAAAAATATTTATTAATTTCAATTCTATATAACCTTAATTTAATTGTTCATTTTCATCATGTATAGTCATTTGCTTAAAAAATTTATATTTATTTATTCAACCTTTAAGTGAAAAAAAATTTTTTGATCAAATTTTATTTGTACAAAATATATATAATTAAAAATTTATTTTTAATAAATTATGAGAAAATATTATGTAAATAATAATCTGAATTCATTCAAAACTCGAGTTATTTGATCCGAAAATAGAATGATCTGAAAATAATTTGATCCAACTTGATCTAACTCATTTATCACTCTAAGTACAATCAACCATTTTATTCTATAAAAGTATTCAAATTATTTTGTTAAAAAACTAAAGTATTCAAATTATTTTGTTAAAAAACTATCTATATAAAATTATTCTTATACTCCAATGTAATAATACATAAATATTACTGTATTTTTTTTATTAGGTTACATATACTCAACGTAGCATAAAAAATTTTCTCCAAATTTTATATATTTTGAATCATTAATCATTTTATGTGATATCCATCATATATATATATATATATATATATATATATATAGAGAGAGAGAGAGAGGTGTGACAATATATATATATATATATCCCATTTTGATGTGTAAATTGTTATTATTGGATTTTTAAGGTAATGAAATACACTATGTTTTCTCCACCAATTTCTACATAAAGAGAAATGAAGTTTACGACTTGAGAATTACCAGGAAGATGAAACGGTCTGTCGTTGTCAGAATTCGATGGCATCATTATCAAGAGATGGTCGTTTAATCAGGTCTCGAAAGGATCATGATAAAAGTTAACGAGAGGGACACGCACCAAGAAGAGGACCTTTGGTAGCTAGCTGCTGTACTTATTTATTTATAATTGAATTTTATTAGTTTCATCCATATGCATTCAAATGCCCCAAACAATTTTGGTAACTGTCACCAGCTTCTGACATTGATAAAATTGCGAAAAATAAGAAGTAACCATACTATATTCTACAATTAAATGGTTAGTTGGTGGACAATGTGAACAATTTCATATCTTTTAAAAATAAAATTTATTATGATTTTGCTAAAATTTATTTTATAAATTATTATTTTAGAATAAGAGTTTTAATATATAATTGCATAAAATGAACAAATAAAATATAAAATATAAATAGACATAATTACAAATTAATAATCACGATTAATATTATATATTGGAGAAATAAATATTAAATATAATTTAAGAAAATATTCTTATCATTAGAGCTATATTGAAATATTTAATTATGAAAATAAATAAAAACATCAAGAGCTAATGGAAATATATACAAAAAAAAAAAAAAAAATTGACATATATTTAAAATGAAAAAATAAATGTCAGTGTTTGGCGGCCAAATGAACTAGTTTAGTGGTATTGGTGGTTTACAGAGCTTACCTCAGTAGGTTGAGAAAGTCTGCCATGAATGAATTCACGTGGTTGGTTGGACATGAAAACGATCCATAGAATGTCATAGCAGCCATCAAAGTGTTCAATCCTGCACGTACTTGCGTATAAATGAATGGTGAATTGTGAAATTCCTATGGCAAACTCTTATTTTAGCTTAAAAATTCTTCGTGTTTACATCAATAAATTTCCAAATCATTATTTATATACATTGAGTTTTAAAATTTTTACATTAATGAAGATTTTTTTATAGTTCAAAATTTTAAATTCAATATATATATATATATATATATATATATATATATATATATAAATAATAATTCAAGAGTCTATTAACATAAATACGAAAAATTTTAAAAATAAAATATATATTTTGTCTAATAATAATAATTAAACAATTTATTGATTCAAAATTAGAACAATTATAATTAAATAAATTATTTATCTATAATGATAATAATGATAATTTAGTAAGTATGTAGGTATTTTTTAACCTTTGAAATTTAGTATTTAGAGGAGGATTAGATATTTTTTCTATAATATATTTATTTACCTTCTCTTTTTATTATAATGACACATGACATGATTTAAAATATAAATTTTTATTGTATTTTTCTAAATGACATTATTTAAAATATAAATTTTCTTTAATTAAAAATTTTAACAATAATATCAGTCACGTGTCATTATAATAAAAATAAGGTAATCAAAATATAATATAGTGAAAGTATCTAATACTTCTCTGATATTTATATTAATAAGTTATAAACTATTATTTGTATAATTGAATTTTTAAACTATAAAAAAGTTTTTAACAGCATAAAAAATAAAATTTAAAGATTTAATGTATATAAACAATATTTTAGAGACTATTAATATAAATATAAAGAGTTTAAGAGTCAATTCCATGTCATTTTATCATGGTATGTGATGTGCTCTATGATTTAAGGATGACACATGTACAAAAATTTTCCCACCTTCTTTATTCATTAATTACTATTAGTTTGTGGGTAATATATAAATATTGAGCGAGTCGACGTTGGGCGTGCACAAAAGGAGAACAGAGTTTATTAACCCTTGGAAAGTTACTTATGGAGGAAAAAAAATAAAGAGATTTATTTTATTTTATTTTTATATTTGAATAAAAAAGAAAGAAAAAATAAATTTTATTTTTCTTCTTATGTTTGGATATAAAAGGGAAAAAAATTATTATCTCATATATTTTCTATTTTACTTTTTATTTAAGAAAATAAATAATATCTACTTACTAAAATAAATTAGAGAGAATAAAAAATTAAACAAGAAAAAAATATATCAATATTAAACATAACAAAATCACTACTTCAAAGTTATAATTGTCCAATTTTTCACATTAACTAAACACTAATACATATAATCCTAATAAATATTATCATATATTTATATTAAATACCAATTCAAGTAATAATTCACCAATATTTCTTAATTTTTTTATGGATAAAATTGTCAATTTACAAAAATTATCTCCAATTTCTCATATTTTCTTTTTATTTTGAAAAGAAAATAATAAAAATAACATATCATTTATTTTCTTTCCTCTTTATAGTTGAGGAAAATTTCATTTCTCCCTTATTTTTTCCCCTTATTTTCCTATGGTGGGTAAGGGTTTGCAGAAACTTTAGTGAGCATGCATCGGCCCTTTCAGTGGCATTCAAAGACCAATCTGATCTGACCTGCCACGTTTATGCATTCGATTAATCTTTTTAGTTAGAAGAATGATAGGCATAACCCATGTCATCACATTTTAAAGCGTGACAATAACTTTTTTTAATTTTTAAATTAAATACAGGAATTTTTTGTTTTGATATTTATTTTTTTATTTTGAACTTAATTCTGTGTTTTTTTTTTAATTTATCTTCTTTAGTTATAAAAATATTTTTCAAAAAATTAAATGTGATTTAATGATAACAATGAGTGTATTAGACAACATTTAACTTTAATTTTTAAAAATATAATTTTTTTATTTACTTATTCACTTTAATATATAGTCAAATAAATTTTATATTTAAAAATGAAAAAAAAAATCACCTAGAAGCCATGTTGCCTGTTTGTGTAGCTCCTCTGATTCCTGTTTTTTTTTTTTTTTCCTTTTATTTATAGAGTTAAATCAAAGTACACACAAATATTTGTACTTGAAATTCAGGTTATGTATCCTATGGTGGTGGATTATTGAAGTTCTCAATCCTCATCATCAAATTAATAGTAAAATTAGTTGTTAATTTACAGGTAGCATGTATTACAGCAATAAAACTTTTATTATAATTTAAATATAAACTTTATAATATATTAAAATTTTATATATTAACTGACTGAAATAATTTGTCTATTTTGAAAAAATAATCTATTTATAATATAAAATTTATATTGTATTAAAATTATTGTTTTATTATAATTGATTTTTAATTATATTAAATTTTTAAAAATGATGTCAGTTTAAAAATTAATGAATAAAATAATAGAATGATCATGAAAATTATCTAATACAGTTTTAAAAATTATATATATATATATATATATTAATAATCTCAACAGAGATAACTTAAAAAAAATACACACACACATAAAATTAAACATTAACATAGCATAAATATGATAAATTCATCTATTATGTGTCTATACCTGTTTAGTTTTAAGCATTAAAAATGCTGGAAAAAAAATTTAATAAATATCAGCGTTTAGAGTTTGCAAACTGTTGTTGGTTGACCATTAATCACTCACTATTATTGCTAAATCAAACATGCTCTATATCTATATATGATATTTAATCAATACTAATCTCATCGATGCGGGTGTAACTTTCTAATGTTAAGCCAGCAGCTCTGGCATTATGTGGGGAGGATAAATCTTTCTTCATGCGGAGAAATATAGACTGAAATCTTGTGGATCTTTTTTTTTTTTTTGTGGTTCGGCTTCAACTGGGTTAAAACACGCAAGTTCTAGGAAACCTCTCTAGCTGAAGCTAAGATCACTGGTTGACCTATTCAGTTTTTTGAAACAGTTGAAGGAATAAAAATGATGGCCAAGCATAGGCTAAAGAATAATTTTCTGTCGTAAACCCTGTATAAGAAAGAAGCTTCAACACAGCTCTTTCTATCTTTATTTGTTACTGTGTAAACAAGAATTAACTAGTAAATTACATAAAATTGTACTGTAACAACAATTGTAGCTTTAATGTTTAGTGTCCCTAGTGAAATGGAGAATTAAGGCCCTCTTGCGACGATAGAGAATGGAGAGGTTGGTGCCTCTTGGAAGAAAAAGATGGAATCTTATAATTCCTGAAGGAAGGCCTCCTTTCAAGTATTTGCAAAGTTCTTTTGGAATAGATATCCTTGACAATTGGCGAAGCTCTCTCCTTGAACTTGAGAACAACAAAGAATAGAAACCGATAACATACAAGAATCAGAAAAATAATTGATAAGTCCCACCACTTTGAATGATCTAGTGGAACTCCAAATACATTTGTGACAATATATTCGCCTGAGAGTTTCGGGGTTCCAGGTATTAGAGGATCGAATTCCAGGCCAAGGAAGTCATTTTTGTAGGCACCCTGCATTTGCAATAACAACAACAATGATTTTCAATGTCATTAGTGATTTTCTTCTTTATTTTAGGTTATATATTCTTGTCAGCGGTTCTTGCAATGCTTTGGTTTTAATGCGTGAGGAAAATCAAAGAATGTCTCAGAATTTTTATTTTTTCCGACCTCTGAGGGAAGATCTTCAATCAAAATCAAGTTTTTATCTAAATAAATGAATCTGAGCAAACAGTTTTCCTTTCTCTTGATCAATAATCCTAGTTCCAGAAACACATTAATTCAACAACTCCACCTAGTTAGGAACCTATCAGAATTACCTGAAGTCCCCACGCTCCATAATTGATGTATGAAACCGGATAGCGCCAGAATGGCTTGGGAAGGTCAGGCAACAAACGGAAGAAGCCAGAGGTCATCATCATGATACCCTACATGAGTGACAAAAAATGAGAACTATGGTTAGATGATCTAGACAAAAACATAATAGAAGTTTAACAAAGGTTTTTTTTTTTTTTTTTTAGGTATTTTGATCTTACAATGATTGCAGCCCCAACAAGAAGTCCCATTAGGAAGTTGGGAACTAATGAAGCCACAACCATCATCAGGCTTTCGATAACAGAAATGCAGGCAAAGATATTCAGGCAGAAGAATGCGTAATGAGAAAATCCTGATCGAAATTTCACCAAGTAAAAACATATAGTCCCGCTGGCAAATGCAATTGAAACTAAGAATGGGAAAGAAGAGAAGTAGTTTGACAGGATGAACACTGTAACTCCATAGTACCCATTAAGCTTTTCTCTATAAAAGACCTGTACACGGAACAAGATATCAATATGCAACAACAAAAAATTTTCTATTTTTCTGTTAAAATCGGGTCAAACAATTGATGAGATCATTACCTTCATTTCTTCGATGAAAGATGGGAAGCCACCAATAGACATAAATGTCATGAAGCCTGTTATAAATCCCCCACAGGCCACCCTAGCCAAGATTGCAGTGTATCCAGAACCTACATCATAATAGATGGTGCCAACACATACAGAAACAATTATGTAGATTGCTATCCTTGCCCAGTAATATCCCATATCTCTGAACATGTTCACAAATGATCTTCTGGTCAATGTTGAAAGCTGCTTCCATCTGCTTGACTGACTCCCACTACTTGTTTCAATTTCTAGTCCTTCCTGCAGGATGTTTTGAACAAGTAGACCTTTTAACTTGTTGCGGTCAAAGAGTTTTCTCATCCACAATGGTCATAGAAGTTTCTTCTTTCTCATATAGGAAAAAAATGTTAATATGCGGTGATTCATTGTTAATTGTGAAGGTTGGACAACTAGTGCGATGTAGCACAGGCTAAGGAATTTTTGGATATCAAAAGAAAAAATTTAGACGCTGCTTACTATGGCTGATATTTCCTTAATCCTAGCTTTTGCTCTCCTTGCATAGTTTGAGCGTCTATATTTCTCAACAAGCTTTGCTTTGATTTCTGCTGTCGCCATGTTCAGCAAAGGATCCGATGTTGTTGGAACATCCTGTAAAAAAGCCAGATGGCAATTGTATGTACAAATGTGAAACATGGTAAAAATTACAAGCAAAAGAAGAAATTCAATGGCTAAAGATGAGTCCATAGGAATTTATATATACACGAATCTTTTGAGATCCTTTTAGTGTGGCCGTTACTGCATCAAAGTCAGAATTTATACACCGTAGGAAGTGATCAGATGGATTCCTTTTACTTGGACATGGAAAACCAGCTTCAGCAAAGAACTGTGATGATCAACACTAAATTATTAGATTGTAACAAATAAACTTGAACAAGATTTTCATACTTAGATATCAGCAAATCAACAAATATCAAAAATATTTTACCAATTTAAGCCTTTCAAGACTGTTTTCCTTCTATAAACACCAATGCATATTGATGCTTGTGTCAAGTTTTGAAATTATGAATTACTTCATGTGAAAAGAAAAGACTGTATCATACCTCTACAGCCATCTTTGATTCTCCAAAGTAAACAGTTTCACCCCCAGAGAGTAGGAAAAGGTCATCGAAGAGTGCAAAAACTTCACTACTTGGCTGGTGAATTGACGAGACAACTGTCCTTCCATCACGAGCTATATTTCTAAGAGTTTGGATCACAAAGAAGGCAGATGCACTATCAAGTCCGCTTGTAGGTTCATCAAGAAACAATAGGCGTGGCCTTGTAAGAATTTCCAATGCAATACTTAGTCTCTTCTTTTCACCGCCACTTATGCCTCTTAAATGCCAGTTTCCGATCAACCGATCAGCACAGTCTTGAAGACCCATTTCCATGATTGTTCCTTCCACAACATCATCAACCTCTTCTTTGGTCATTGTAGTTGGAAACCTCAAATGTGCTGAATAAGTAATGGTTTCTCTTACTGTAAGTGTACCTAACAGCACATCCTCTTGTGTCACATAAGCCTGACAGTTAACACAAGAAAAGTGCATCAATGGATATATTCAATCGAAATCACACTGCTGATTTTGAGGTCAGCTGTTTTGTTCTAATTTTTCTCATACTTCTGATTGATTTGCTACATTCTTTTAAGCACGCAATCAATAATAATTTCACATGTGAATATTCCTGATTTATATGTAGTTAAAATTGCATTTCCTATAGATGCATGCTACGTACAACACCAGAGTCCAGTCTCCTCTTCTTCCCATTGAAAAGAACATCTCCGGTCATTATCACATTTCTTGAAAGCCTACCTGTGGCAAGATAAAAGAATTCATTCAGTGAAAAATTAATGCCAGGAGACATTTACAGAACTAGCTTCTGAAAAAAAAAATTGGCACAAAATTTCACCTCTGGTGTAATGCAGTTAGCACGAAGAAACAAAAACCAAAATTTATTCTACTAATGTATTTCACTGCCAAACGTATTATCAGACTAAACCACCATACATCTCAACCTTCAGATATTCTTGGCACTACCCTTTTGAGCAATTATGGCTTCTTTCCTATTGCTCTTACCTGTAGATTAAATTCTGCACCGTAGTAATCCACCTCATTACATTTGACAAGAATACATTTTTGCATGTTACCCTAAATTGACTAAAATTTATTGGTACAGAAGTTTTGTTCAAAATCCATCCAATTTAATAAAACAACAATTGGTTGATCCAAATACAGCATAATTGCATAACCAATATATCAATATCTGGTTCCATGCATTCTTGAAATAATGCAAAACCCACATTGACTACGCAACCACCTCCACCAGACTACTTTGAGTTTGTCCTTGCGTCTCCCGCCGGTGATTATTTTTTACTCCATGCTCAGCTAACATAATTGGCCACATCACAATAACCCGTGGTCCCCCCTTGGACCAGAGCATTAAACTGATATAACAACTTTAGCAGTGTTAGCTGGTCATCTAAAGAAGTTGCATCATAAATATAGTGGGCCATTTAGGAATTAAGGGACTGTCCATATGTTCCCATACCAGAATAAACACCACAAGCTTTATCCTCTGCGTGCTTAAACAGTTCCATTTAAAGGGTCAGATAAGTTGAATTCAAGAGTATGGGATTGATTAAACTGACCCATTAAGCTAACCAACATGCAGATGAAAGATTAAAGATAAATGGTCGGTATTTGCATTAATGTATATAAAAATCAGCTAGTCCCTGGAAAACTGAAGTTGTTCCATGCTAAGTGACAAAGACAAAAGATCCATTCTTTTAAATCTCCATTCTTTTGAATCTTTGTCATATATTATATTTAAAATGTCCCAATCCAAAAGGAAACATTCGTGCTAAACACCTAGAAATGCAGAATATAGAAATTTTTGGCAAAACTTATATGTTTGGTTCATTAGAACATAATCATGGACAACATTACTTTTACCCAATAACTGAAACATATAAAAAGATGACCCGTTAATTCTTAAAAAAAGAAACAAGAGCAATCAATCTTTTGGTTCAGTGGAAGTTCATCTCGTAGGCAGCCCAGTTTTTTATTTTGAATTTCAGAGCCAAAAAAAAAAAAAAAGGAACAAAAACTCTACTTTTGTCTTGTGCATGGAAGGAAGAGAGAGGAAAACCATGTACATATATACCTGCAAGTGAATCAAGAAGGGTGGATTTTCCAGAGCCAGAAGGACCCATAATAGCCATGATTCTTCCAGGCTCAGCATACCCACTAAGTCCTTGAAGCAACCTCTTTGTTGGTCCATGTCCAAAATTTGGCAACACCACAGTTACATTATCCCACACTACATATGTCCCCGTCTCCCCTCCACTGCCACCACCACCGTTATATTGATACCTACCATTACTACTTGTATCACGACCAGCAACAGCTCCACAACCACTGTTGGTAAGACTGTCAATAGTCTTAGTGCTATAACTACTAGTAGCCACCTCTATCTCCATGCTGCCCCCTCAGTATAAGTGGTACATAAAGATCTCTAGGGATGAGAGAAAACGGAAGGAGCATGCAAATATAACTCACGTATAAAATTTGAATGAATACTGTTGGGCAGCAAATGGTGAAAAAACAATCAACAAACAACAAACCATCAATGCAGGGCGGAATGGAAGATCATAAAATAAGTATGGAGGAGAAGGAAGAAGAGAAGAAAGAGATAGAGATAGGGGGAATGGAAGAGTATTAATGGTGGGAGGGAAACGGATAGACATAACAATATAGTTGGCAAGTGAAGCAAATAAATGCAGTGTGTAGGTGTGCATATGACAGAATCAATGATATAGGAAGGTGCTACCCTTTTTATTCAATTTTGCCTTTAATGATATCGATAGTTTTCTTGTCGACTTGCACAACTCCTTCCTAACAATATTAAATTTTTGGACCAATTTTTTTCTTAGAAAGGAAGACATGGAGTTAACATTTATTTAGTTAAATATATTGAAATTAATATGTTGACTTAATGATTAAACTGGTTAAATTTCAAAATAATTTGTTTAGCAATATTTTGGTTGCATATTATTAACTAGTGAAAGTACATAATTTTTTTTTTTTGAAAAAAAAAAAAGAAGTGTTGAAGGTATATAAATTAATTTACCATTTTCAACACAGCAAAAAAAAGGAGGCATGATGCATTCAAGTCCACGTTTGATGTCCTTGCTTGGCCTTTTCTGGTTACCGTTCCTTTCCACGATCCATTTAAATGTGTCAAATTATATCATGACTCATGAGATTTATGACACATGAAAAAAAATGTGTCATATATGTGTCATACATTAATTATGAAAACTTGAATCACGGAGTGTGTATCTATGCTTGTTTTCTTTACATTTTTTTAAACAACCTTTCTTTTTTTTTTTTTTTACTTTAATTTAAATATAGATGTTTATAAATTTTGTGCATCTTTTTTTATTTTTAATTATATTGACATTATTATTATTATTATTATTATTATTATTTCATATTTTTTAAAAATATATATTTATTTTTATTTCTACATAAATTAAGAAAATGATTAATTTATAAATTAGCGGCTCACTATAATTTAATATAATGTTTATTAATTTGTATATGTTCATTATTGAAAAATTATAGGTTCATTTACAAGTTAATGAACATTATATTAACTTATAGTTTAGTTGTAATGAACTTGTAGATAAGTTTATTTTGTAATAAACTCGCAAACAAATACTAGTAAACTTATAGTTTATTTGTAATGAACTTGTATGTAAGTTTATTTTGCAATAAATATGTAAACAAATATTAATTAATCTAGAATTTATTTGTAATGAATTGTATATAAGTTTTAATGAATCTGTAGGTAAATACTAATGTACCTATAATATTTGATTAATGAATATATATCTTGATGACATATATTTAAATATTTTGATATTGTCAATTTTTATGTAATATTAAAATTGATAAACACTAGAGAATTTACATACTAAATATAAAATATATTATAATTAATCATATTCTTTTATTATTAATTGAAAATTTTAATAAATTATATTTTCTGATTATTATATTATTTTTTTATAATTTTTATTTCATATTTTGATATTATATATAATATAAAATAAATATTTATTAAATTAAACAAATTATATACGTCTATATTGATTTTTGTAAAATAAAAATCTCATTTATTAGAGAAGGGGAAAAGATAAAAAAAATAAAAGAAGTATATTAAAAGAAAAAATGTATGATAAAAAAAAAAAATGTCTTTAAACGAGAGGAGCCGGGTTCTGTTTTTATATAAAGTGTATTAAACCCGTGGCCCATGATATAATAACCCTTCATATGTTTGTTTGATTCGTGGAAGAGACATCACCGTTCCTCATTTTGTTTTGCTTTCTCTTTTCTCTCGCTCTCGCTATCTCTCCATATATATATTTTGCTATAAGATACCTAACCCATAACCAACAATCAACATTGGACCAACTGCACTTATTATTATTATTACTATTACTAATTTGCTACTAATTGAATTTAGTATTTCTGGTTTGCTACTATTGCATTCCGTTTTGATTTTGACTAAATGTTGTCGCACATGGAAAAGTAAATAAAGTCTATCTGCATTAACAAAGGTTGATGATGGGTACCAAATGGGTCCTAAGCAGACAAAAAAAAAATTAGATGGCAAGTGGGGGGACTTTGAATGGAGGATTTGGAGGGCAGATTTGATGTGCGATAGTGACCATCATCTAGCTAACCAATATTTTTAAATATCAAATTTATTAATAAATCGATTAATTAATTAATTTTATTGATTTAATTTAATAATAAAATATAAAAGTATTATTAAAATGATTTTAAAGTTATAAATGTTAAAAATAAAATATGTTTATAATATTTAAAAATTAAAATTAGTTTAAAATCAATCAAATTAATTAATAATTTTCATTCACCATTTAATCAATTCAATCAATCCAATTCAGTTTTTAAAACATTATTACTACCTACTACCATCTATGAGATTTGATATTTTTCAAAAAAAAAATCAGTACCCCAAACCGTCTGCATATGATAAATCATGTGAAAAAATTATTAATAAAAACTTGCCATATTAATAATAGAATTCTATTATTTAAAATCAATTTTAAATTATTACATTTTATTATTTGAAATAAATATATAATAAATTTAACTATTTTATTTTATTAAATACTATTATTTATTTCAAAAAATATATTACCACTTTAGGATATAAAATTATTAGAGTTCTAAGTTTTTAATAATAAACTGTCTTAAAATTTTATAATTTTTTACTTTATTTAATTTTTTCATTAATAAAAATTAAAATTTTAAATATAAGCTTTCAAATAATAAATTATTAAAATAAAATTTAAAATTTTTTTGAAAATTTAAATTTTCAAATAAAACAAAATAATGCATAAAAAATTAATTAATAACGGTACAGAGAGATGATAGTGGATAACCCTTGCCAATCACATCCCAAAAAAGTGTCTTTATATTTCAGTATTATTTTTAAACACTATAACATAGTACATGATATTTTATACGAAATCATAGTAGTTAGTGTATTTTTTAAAAAATATTTAATTAATATTTTTATTGATATGTATAATTACTTATTATTTTAAATAATTTTATTTTTAATAAAATTATTAAAAATAATTTATTAAGTTATAAACATAATTTAGAATTGTATCCAATATTACCATATATTTATAAAATCACTAAAAATAATTTATTAAATTATACACATAACTTAAAATTGTATACAACATTACCATAAATTCATATTTTTTCCATTATTGTTTCCTTGGTTATTTCATACTGTGCCCTACATCTGCAAA
>CATIWR010107532.1:0-10601 GCA_949677035.1 Omphalea diandra
TGAGAATAATGAAGACAAGCGATTTATAGTGGTTCGGGTATTAACCAACCCTACGTCCACTCCCCAATTCACCAATTGGGTATTTCACTCAATAACTAGTGTTTTACAAGCTCACACTCAACTTAGTGTTTAGGCTCACACCAAACCATACAACTTGTGTTTTACAGGCTCACACAAAAAACCTTTTACAAGTGTTTTCAAGGCTCACACTAAAACCTATCACAATATGGTGTTTAATGCTCACACCCAACACTTTCAATTTTATAAGAATTAGAAGAAAATGAGTAGCAAAGGATTGACAGCTATTTCACTTGTAATAAAATTCTTCTAGACCATAAATCTCTTAATTATTGCTCTTAATGTTTGGTGGAGTATTTATACCCAAATTCCACCAAAGAAACTAACGGCTAGTTTCTAACGGCTAGTTTTCTAACGGCTAGTTTATAACGGATAGTTTAAAAATAGTGCTTTAGGAAAATATAGTCGTTGTGTTTCTTCAGCCAGCATAAGTCGCGGTCGCTAATTCATTTGTGTAGACTGCGATTCTAATCGAAAAACAGTCTGTCAAAATCTGTAATTTTTACAGTAAAAAATTACGGTCTTGACTCCGACGCGACACAGACTGCGAATTCATCTGTCATTTTTTGTTTGCTTCGTTTTGCTTGTTCGCGGCCGAGAATGACTCCGCGATTTAGTCTGTCTAATTTTTGGCAAGTCTTCTCAAAAGTCGCAGTCGCGAATCCTTGATTGCGAGACTTATTTTTCTGCAAGATTAACACTTAATAAAAATATTAGTAATGATCAATCTCCTTTGTCAAAATCAAAAGAGGTTCTAAACTTAGGATTAACTATCCTAGTCCAACAGTTAATCTAGTAAGAAAATCTCAAGCATTTTAAGAAGCAACTTACCAACGATGAAAGAAGATTTAAATGTCAACAAAATGGTGCTTATTGTGATAAATGGCCTAATAATAAGGACTATGTTAGCATAATTGATTTCATTGTTGGAGGCACTACTAAAAGTAATAGTTTTGTCCCCAAGAAAAAGACAAATATAGGAGACGTATTTGATGAATTACCGAGATAATGTAATCAAACCCATATCCTGCCTGGTCATATTCTCCTCTAAAGATGATTGAGGATTATGTGCTCCTTATGTAGATACCCTAGCAATCAATGTTAGCTTGAGAATTGTCTAGTCAAATGAATTCCAGTAGATGATGGCAGCTTAGTTGATCTATTTACCTCACATGCATAAAAAACCCTTAGTCAAGATTTTAGAAAATTACAACCAATCTAAATGCTAATAATTAGCCTTAGATGAAAAAAAGTTGATGTTATGAGAGTAATAAAGTTAAATATGAAGCTAGAGGACTCGGATGTCATTAAAACTTTAAAGTCATATGGATGGTAGTTGATATACCTTTTATCTATAATGTTATCATTAGGAGACCAATACTTTATGATATAGTTGCCTGCATATCCATTCGATATCTAATTATAAAGATCCATATAGAAAAAGATGTTATGGTTTGAGGAGACAAAAATATTGCTAGAGAAATCTTTATGAATGTCTTGAAAGAAGCCACACACAGAATTACCATAGAATTGCTCGATGTCTCCCAATATCATACTTCTAAAAAGGTCAAGCTTATGAAAGATCTAAAGCCTTTTCTAGTCAAAGAAGGGAGGATAGTATGGATCATAACATAATTATCCAAGCCAATTGAAAAAGACATCAGTTCGGTCCTTTTCGAAAGTATAAAGATATTTGCATAATCTACCTCAGACAATATAGAGATTGACCCATCTGTCATAACCCATAATTTAAATCTCAAACAATTTGGTCAAGCCTATGAAATAAAATAGAAGAAACTATACACTCGAATGTTAAAAAGCTATCACTAAGGAGGTGTGCAAATTGCTTTATGCAAGCTTTATCTATGAGATTCAATACCTTGATTGGTTGACCAACATAGTCCTAGTCAAAAAGTTGAATGACAAGTGGATAATATATATAAATTTCATTGATCTTAAAAAGCCTACCCTAAGGGCAACTACCTTTGCCTAATATCGACCAACTAGTAACTTTACCACTAGGTACAAGCTTTACAATTTCCTTGATGTGTTAGTAGGATACCATTAGATTAAGATGTTCATCCTTGATGAAGAAAATACTAGCTTCATCACTTATGAAGGCACTTACTACTGTAAAGTAATGCCTTTTGGGCTAAAAATGCTGGAGCTATGTATTAGAGGCTAGTCAACCACATGTTCAAAGAACACATTGGCAAAATAATAAAAGTTTATAAAAATGATATGATTAGCTAAAGACTAAGTTGGAGATCTCAAAAAAAGTCTTAGTAATTTTTTATGAGTATAATATGAATCTCAACCCTAAAAAGTGTGTCTTTAAGGTTTGAGCCAATAAATTCTTAGGATTCACGATTTTCCAATGAGGCATTAAATCCAATCTAGCTAAAATTGAAGCCATTCTTAATATGAAACCTCTAAAATCTATAAATAAAGTTCAAAAACTTAATAGGAGGATCACTGTCTTAGAAAGATTCATTTCATGGTCAGCTCGATGTTGTTTGCCCTTCTTCTAGACGTTAAGAAACTTGAAGAATTTCATCTAAAGTGAAGATTGTTGGAAAACCTTTGAAGTGTTTAATACTTTTCTCAACTTATTACCTTTATTAAGTCATCCAAAGCGGGGCAAACAACCCCATATGTACCTAACTACCATTAAAAAAAATAGTTGCCTCAATTTCAGATAAGGAAATAAATGAGGAACAACTACCCATATACTGCACAAGTACATCTTAAAAGAGCCTATGCTCAATTATCTAGTCCTTGAGAAATTAGCTTATGCCCTAGTTACTTAGCTACCAAATTTAGGTAATATTTTTAGGCACACACCATCAGAATTCAAATAGATTAATCTTTGAGAAAGATACAAAAGGCAAATTCCTTAAGATAAATAGCTAAATAGGCTTTCAAATTATGAAACTTTGATATTAGATATGAGCCAAGTCAAGCCTTAAAAGTGCAAGTTTTAGCTTACTTTATGCCCAAGCTATCCAGGGAGGAACTAGCAGCCATCAATGGCTTAGTGAAAGAAAAGTGAAATCTATTTATTGATAGATCATCAAGAATGAAGGGGTCAGTGCTAATATTATCCTTAAAGGCCCAAATTGTATTTCTATCGAGTGTGCATTAACATTAAGGTTTTGAGCTACTAATATTATTTTACAATACGAAAACCTAATAATTGAGATACAGTTAGCATAAAAAAGGTCGAGTTAATTATGTTTCTAACACATAATAACTTAAAATTAATACTTTAGCAATTGTTGGGTAGCTATGTTGTTAAACTTTATTATGCTAAAATATGTAGAACATGTTAAACAAATAAAAAAGAGAAGCTAGAGCTTAGAACAAAGCTTTTTAGCTAACAACAAGGACATAGACTTATTAGAAAAGTTAGTTGCCTCTCTTAAAACTATCTTTCTAGTGGGAGTCCTTTAAAAGAAAAAGAATAGCTTAATATTTGGTCCATAGCTTATACCATAGTTATTATCGAGGAAGATAACTAAATGAGTATCATTATCAAATACTTAAGATATGGGTAACTTCTTATAGATACAAAGGAGGCTTAAACTATTGTAAGTAAGGCTACTAACTCTTAGAGGAAGATGACATCTTATACGAGCAATCTTATAGTTAGCCTTGGCTGAAATGTGTTACACTCAAAGAAGATGGAAGTGATTCATGAAGGCATTCATATAGCCTATGAAGTACGCACCACTTTGGCACAAAAGACAGTTCTATCTAGGTATTTTTAGCCCTTTATGTTCAAAAAGCAAAAAGGCTAGTGTAAAAGTGTGATGCCTATCAAACGTATGGCTCAATCTTTTAACAGCCTTGAGCCAATTAGTAGCCCATTAGTTCAGCATAACCCTTTTCTTAATAGAGAGTTGACATCCTCTGTCCTTTTCTATAATTAATAGATAAAAAAAAAATTTGTGCTAATTATTATCGATCACTTATCAAAATGGCCTAAGGTTGAAGCTCTTGCCACTATCACTTCTACCAAGATACTTGAATTCTTTAAGAATCATGTGATATACTAGTTTGGTATCCCAAGCATTTTCATTAATGATGATAGAAAATAATTTGATTATGACTAGTTTAGGTCCTATTATACTAACCTTGCCATTGATTTAAGGTTCACCTCAATGGCTCTTCCTAAAATAAATGCTATGACAAAAGTCACCAATAGGATCATCTTATAAGGACTTAAGAAATGACTTAAAGCTGCTCAATATAAATGGTTAATCAGCTAAACCATATCTTATAGGTGTTTCACATGACTCTAAGGGCTACAATAAGGCAAACACCATTCTCCTTGATATATGGGATTAAAATTGTCATCCCTATAAAAATTGGCATACCTTCTCACCATGCGCTTCATTATGATCCTAAATAGAATGAGTTTGAACTATGCCTTAACCTTGATCTCTTTATTGAAAGGCAAGACAATGCTACAATTTGGATTATAGCTTACCTATAAAAAGTAGATTGATTCCATAACAAATGAGTAAAACACCAAGCTCTTAAGATAAGAGACTTGGTCTTGAAAAAACTTAACATTATAAAGGCTGATTCTAGCATTAGCAAACTAGATGCTAATTAGGAGGACCCTTCAAAGGTGTCTGTATTGTTAGTTCTACAATATACGAGTTAGAAGCCATGGATGGTAGGTTTATGCCTCAATTGTAGAATATGGACAACCTAAAAATATACTTCATTTGAAGTAGTATTAACTATTCATTTTGTAATAATGCTCATGTATGCTCTTAGCCATTATACTTTCCTTATTAGATTACTTAAAAGGTCTTCACCCTATTTTCTCGCATTTTGTGTCATTTCACTATATTACTTAATGAGAATATGAAAAAATAGCTAGTAAACTTATGACCTAATTAGTCCTACTTAACGCTTCTTATAGGAATATGCTTAGGTTGGTATTTTAATACTAGCTTCATATCTTTATACTAGGTTATTAAATAACATTTTTTTAGCTTGATATTATCATACCATCCTCAACCTATATCCATTCGATTGCCATATAATTAGTTTAATGTTGTTATAACATTTTTTCAATTTAGTATCATTTATATAGTTAAGTTATTCAATAATAATGAGGCACACAATTTGAGAAAGAAATAAATCTTCATTACTTGGAACATTTTTACATAATATGGATAAGCTTAGGGATTACACTTAATCTTATCATATTACCCAACCTCTTTCTCTTCTTATCCATCCTTACTAGGGTGGATATCTCTTACATAATCAAAGTCAAGGTCAAGACGCATCTTGGCCAGCTCATGCCTAATTTTAGCATTATAATCAAATTATATGCCAGCCATTTAGTTGCAAGAGCTTAAGCATCTTGCTCCTTCTACTTCCATAAGGGTATCTTTTTGTTGAGCTCAACTACTATTTCTTAAAGCTTTTTTTCAATGTTACCAAGATTGATATTCTTTTCTTATTTGACTTTTTGCGCATCTTTTGCCTTATTAAAAAGCCTTATCCCTTTCCTAACTTAGCTCAAGGTATCTTAATGATCCTTCATCAGTGAGGCTAGTCTCTTTTATATTTCTTTCAACTTTTCCTCCAGCTCAGGCACTTTTTTCATTTTTTTATTAGTTGTCTTTAGTCATTTACTTAGTACAAACTCTACTATAACTACTTGATAAGAAACTTACTTTGTCAACTACTCTAGTGTCATTACCTTCATATAAAAATCAAATTGTATAATTACCTTAAGACTTAGAGTTCTAGCTTGGGTTACTTGGTAGCGCACACAATTACATAATGTTTTACTCACATAGTAATTATTTATGGAGCAACTCTATCTATATTTATTCTTTAAAGAGCTCTTAGACCAGACAATTATTTGGATCCCTTAAAAGCATAAATAGCTCATCATTCGAGCTTGTCTCTACATCATATGTTTGAGCTTTTTTTGACATTAGCGACACTACCATCTCAACTTGTTAAAGATTGTTTAATATGAGTTTAACCCTCTAAATTTGGGATCAACTTAATCGACCTAGGTTCTAACCCTTTAGCCTCTGTAGTGCCTTATTTCCTCCCTATAGCCTTCTTAATGTGGCCCTTTGGCATTTCCACTAATCCTTCACTAGCATGGGTTGCTTGCTTCCTCTCTGCCATTTCCTTTTTTATCGCTTTAAGATCCATGTTTAGAAAATAAGAAAGCATTAATATACATTAATTTACAATATAGAAAATTCAAGTTATTAAAATATACTCGAGAGTTGTTTGATTGGATAGTTTTCCTATATAAGTTTTATCAAGTCTATTATGTCTTCAAAACATTAGCTCGAAGCATTTTTGCTCACTCTTTATTTTCTTCAGACACCATAATCACAATCCTTCGTTCTTCCTTACCCAGCCATCTTATAGGAAATTTCACTTCTTTTTTAGATTTGGTAGTTAAATGGCAATGATATTCTTCTTTTTAGTGCATGATGGTATACATATGCTTCATCACACCTACTATAATGTCTATCTTCCTCTTTCGAGCTAATAGGTATATCCTTATCAATATTCTAATTCCATTTAATGTTATTTAAGTAATAGCTAACCTGAATGCCTTTAGCATCTTTTAGATGAATTCGAGCATAGGAAGTCTGATCCTCACCTTTAGATCTTTTTCATATAATATAAATTGATTTGGTTTCAAAAGGGAGTGCACCCTTATGTTTAAGCATGATACTTTTGATTCATATTCTTCTAGAATAACATATTTTCATATAATTTTCTCTAATTTCTAATTAAAGACTCCACTTTCTCTTTTGAGACTTGAAGATCCTTTAAGGCTTGGGCATTGTTTCTACCCAAACCATATCAATATTTTTATGTTTTTCTTTGCTAAAGTCCATTTCTCTCTCAGACCCTTTCTCCTCCTTGCTCTTTGTATCCTCATCCTCTTCTTTTTTATGTTCCTTGTAGCCTTTACTAGTTCTCGTTATTGCTCCTCTAATGGTGTGTTCTCAATATATAATATATCCTTTGTGTTTGACAAATGAAGAGATAGGATGGCATATAGTAATGTGTGTGGTTGCATAATAAGGGAAACCAATATTCTTAAATAATAAAGCGACATTAAAGACTTAAAATAAGATAAAATCTTACATTTTTTTTAATGTTTTTGACTATATCATAGTGGATATTTTCTCTTGGATTCTTTGCTTTTCATGATTTGATTTTTGTTAAGTAAAGTAATGATTTTGTCTTTGTTTTTCTCCCTTTTTATAGATCCAAAACAAAAGATAAAGCCACTGAGACCATTTGAACCAATACTACAGGTGTATGGCAATTTTTTTTTATTGAGTCATCTTTCATTATTTGACTCGTGGTCATTATACAATTCAAGGATTTTATTATGAATTTGAATTTCTCTTATAATAGAGTTCAAGAATATATTGGTTTGGTGTAGTTCTTTCTCTATGCTACTCAATTCAGTTATTACTTTAAATAGTATGTGGTAGGCCCAATCTATTTATTACAAGCCTAATTCGACATATATCAAGCCAACATCATATGACAGAGCTAGCTTAGCCCATGATCCTTTACACTGGGCTCTTTAGCCTATTCAAGTCATCCACTCCATAAAAAATGGTGCATCCTCATTCATTTCCATAAGGATAGCCAATCACTTTCCTTATCTAAAAGGACATTACATCATATACTCCTTATATAAGGAGCTCCTATTCAGGTATTTTGTTCATTTTATCTTATACACTTGATTACTGTCTCAAGTAGTCAATTGACTTTACCATCAAAATGGACAATGACACAAAACTGGACTCTTCTCTTGTCTCTTCTTTATTTTATAAGTCCTGACTAAAGAGACTTAAAAGCTATCAACTTGATTCATCACCCACTTATTGTTAAAGATTCAATTTATATGAAAATTATACAATTACTCAAACAAAATAATTTATATGATTATTAAGACTCCATTTATTTTACAGAAATATTTTTTGAAAATTATTTTTTTATTTTTGATATTTAACGTACTTAGAAAAATTTATCAATAGAAAAATATTTTTTGGATTAATAAAAAACTGTGTCATTTTTAAAGAAAATGACTCTCTTTTCAATAGAAGAAGTCATTTTCTTGATTTTGATAAACTCATCTAAATATAAAACAAATCATATAAACACATGTATTTATTATTTTCAATAATCTTTGATTATTGACACCCATCATCCATTACTGTTGGCTAATAATGGTAGTTGATAATTGGTGAAATCTATAAAAATTTTTATTTTTAATATATTTTATATATTAAAATAATAAATAATATAAATACAAAAGTATTTTAATTTAAAATTTATTATAATCTTAGAAATTCTTAAGATAAAAAATATATTACTTAGAAAATGTTTTTTCAAAATTATTTTTTATCAATAAGTTATTTTTTGTGAAACAAATGAAGTCTAAATTAATAGTTTTATACACATTTTTTTTTATCTCCCAGTGCATGAGCTATAAGGTGAGATTTAAGGAACAATTCATTTTATATTTTGTTGTACAAAAAATAAAAACTTATACTTTTTTTTCCTCAAATTAGAAATAAGTGAAAGAAATGAATTTAAAACTTGAAATTCATAAGGATATACTTCAATCAATTGAACTAAAAAGACAATTAAACAACATAATTGCTAGAAGTAGTTTAAAGGGGAAAAAAAAAGTAAGAATGTATTTTGCCCTTTTTAAAATATAATATGCAATCTAAAATTAATAATATAATTAATTTTGATCTCAAACTTAATTTTGAACAATTGTTTATTATTTGTCCAATATTAATAATATAATATTTTTAATAAGTGATAATTAATATATTTTTATTTTACTGTATATTGAATATACTAATAATTAAGTATTAAGTTTCTTCAATTAACTAACAGAAAATAAAAAAGTTTAAGAATATAGAAAGTTCTTCGTATAAAAATAATTTAACAAGTTTACTAATATAGAATATTTTTCACATTCATCTTTTAGACTTTAATAGAAAAAGGTATTCAGTTTCCGATATAATAAGAAAAAAATTAAAGTACTGAGGAGACAAAAATAACCAATAAAAAAATAAAATTATAAATTTTCTTATTTTTTATTAGAAAGATTATAGTATTGTTAAAATTTACTATAGTAATTTATTTATAATTTTTGTTTTTATTATTTTATCTACTTGAAAAGATTTAATTAAACAGTAATTTTATATAAAATAATCAGATATTACAAAATAATAAATTATTTTAATAATTATTTATATATTAATTTTAGTTATTCTACTAATTAACTAATTATTTGATAAAAATAAATATAAATATATTTAAAATTTATTTTTATAATTATACTATGTAATGAGTAGATCCGTAATTAGTACTAGTCTAATGTTCGTGTATTACACAAATTTAATAGAGATATAAGATTATTTTTCTTTTTAATATATTAATTTATTCTATTGATATTCTAATTTTCCAGTGGGCTAATAATGAATTTAAAGATGGTTTCAATAATTTATTTTTTTTGTTCATTTTGATTAGATCTTCTATATGATTTACAATATTAAAAATACTAAATAATAATAATAAAAAATTATTTAATTCATAAATGCAATATACTTGAAAGACATATAAATGATAAAACTATAAACAAAATTTAACATTCATAATTACATACTTCAAGTGAAAATAAATACTTGTTTTATTAATAAATGTATATTTCGTAACTACACCTTAATGAAGCCTTTAACACCATAAAATAAAAAGTAACTCTCATTTGATATGAATAGTTAAATAATCTATGTGAAAACAACTACTTGTATATAAAATTTTTTATTACATACTAGCTTTTAATATGTCTACATTATATGTGATAAAATAATTATTCAATACGTAAATTAGTTAATTTTTTAAATTTTATACTCATATAAATAAAAATAATAAATTATATAAAATTATAAATAATAAAAATTTTTTAAAATACACATAAAATAAAATTTTTAATAAATATGATTTTATTAATAAGTGAATGAAAAATAAATTTAAAAAAATAATAAAAAACTAAATTTAAAAATATATACCAAATTACAAAAAGGTTAAATAAAATAACATGAAGAAATGAGGAAGATGATTTCATTGTCCATCATCAATATACATATTCACTTCAGTAATTAAAATGTTAAAAAAAATATTACGATTATATTTTTATTTATAAATATATTAAAACATTTACCTTTATTAAAGTGGTATTTCTTTGTAAATTACATTTTTAATATAAATTTTTATATTTTAATTATTTAGTGAAATTGCACAATAACTTTTTATGGTGGAAATTGAAATCTCTTTAGATAATAATACATATAACTGCCCATATATATATATATATATATATATATATATATATATATATATATATATATATATATATATATATATATATATATATATATGTATGTTGAAAGTGGTGAGCCCCAGATTTGTTAGTGGGAGAA
>CATIWR010107548.1:0-17317 GCA_949677035.1 Omphalea diandra
ATTTCCTCATTAGGTTGAATCCTTTTCCTTTTCTATTTAGGAAGAGTTGTTCTTTAGTTAGGAAAGTATCTTGGTCTAATCTTGTTGACCAATCATAATGTTTCCTTAGTTTTTCTATTTAGTTTAGGATTGCCTTTTCCTTATTACATTAGGAAATATTGAATTCTGTTAGGGAATGTAAACCAAATCCTAATTGGTTTTGGATTAAGCATTGTAAGGCTATAAATAGCCCTCATATTTTGCCAAAAAGAATGAAATCAATCAATATTATTTTTGTTAGCAATTTTGCTTGTGAGATTAAATTCTCTTCTTGAGTTCTTGAGTGGACTTGGTGAGGTTATTGAGTGAAAGCTTAATAATTTCACAAACTTGTTAATTCTGATCTTAAATTGGCTTAGTTGATTTAGGATTTGGGTTAACACAACTTTGAATCTTTACAACTTAGGTTGCTAGAAACAAGTTTTCTAGAAGTCTAGTTGGGATTTGAAGATCAAAACTCCAATACTTGTTTTGATAGATCTGGGTAACTATTCTCAAACATACGGGTAAGGAATCTAATCCAACCTTGTTCATATCAGCATGGTATTCGACGTTGCTACAGTTTGAAAGGTCAATTGCAAGATGGTGCTGACTCTACCAAAAGAATGGATGCAAGAATCCAAAGTAAGGTAAGATAGCGAATTCTCTCGTTTGATCTTCACATCATAAGATAAAATTATATATTTTTTTTAATTTCACTTCAAATTAAATATGTTAACACATAAATATATTAAGTAATAAAATGCATAAAACTCTCCCTAAACATATGCAAAAATATATCGAGTTAAAACCATAAGGGATAAGGGATACATTACAAGTTTAGTATCAATGGCTTGATACCAAATAACCATTTGAAACTTTATCCCTTCTTCATTAGTAATCTCCATTCACCTTTAGATTTTCCATGATGAGCATTTGATGAAGGAGTCTTCATCCTATAATATCAAATACTTTGCTTTAGTACTCTAAGATGCTTGGGTCCTTATGGGTTAGTTTTAGAAGGGTCCTCCAATTTGAGGTTTGCATTCCTAATGTGGCAAAATACATTGATATGCCTATATCTCATGCAATAATGACATTGAAGTTTAGATTTATAAGTCTTTCTCCTATGAGCAACTTTGTTGTGAGTAGGAGACCTTTTCACACTTAAGTTTTGTGAATGTATGCAAGTGCATAAGTGAGGAGTAGAAGAGAGGTTTTTGTATGTGTGTGTGTTTGATCATGCCTCTTTGCGTGCATATATGCATGGTTGACTATTTTAGCCTTAAGGAGCCTTTCACTTACCTTTAGGCATAGGTGGTTTAGTGCTAGGAGAACTTTTCCTCCCAATTACCTAAATGCTTGAAGTTTGAGGAATTGACGCAATAATGAAACTAATGAGAGGGGGTGTAGATGAAGACATTAAATAGAGGTTTGTGTGTGTGTGTTTGAGCATGCCTCTTTGCATACATGTCTACATGGTTGACTCTTTTAGGCTTGGCTTTTAAGCTTTTAGGAGCCTTTCCCTTACCCTCAGGCATAGGTGGCTTAGTGCTAGGAGCACTTTTTCTCTCAATTACCTAAATACTTGAAGTTCGAGGCGTTGATGCTCTAATGAAAGTAGTGACAGAGGGTGTAAATGAAGAGGCTCCATTGAAGCCTAAGTCATGTCTTACTAAGGGAGGTCTTTGGAATACAATAGGTGTATCCAAAACTTCTTTCCCATTTTGTGAAATTTAGAGATGGAGTTTCTAAGTTAAATAACTTCACCTTTTAAAGAATCATTTTCCTTTCTCAAGGAGTTAAAAGAGGATGAAGACTTAGAAAGATTCTTTAAAGATCTTTTAAGTTCTTCATTAGAAGTCCTCAACTCACTTACAAGCTCATTTAAGGATTTAAATTCATCTTCTAGTTTTAAGCATTTTTTCTTGTAAGTTTTCATCTATAATTTATACTTATCACCTCTCAAAGTAAGAGTTTCAAGAAGCTCATCATTTATATCATCAAATGCATCATACTCATCACAAGAGTGTGGAGAAGTACTTACCTCATTAGAAGAGTTCTATTGAGTCATAAAGTAAAAGTTTGCAACTTCTTCATCTTCTTCTTCATCACTTAAATCATTATCCCAGGAAGCCTTGAAATTCTTCTTCTTTTCCTTATGATAATAGGAAGATGACTTTCTTTGGATTCTTCTTTCTATTCTCCTTTTCATAAACTCCTTGGTCCTTCTTGTTATGGCAAACACTTCTTCTTTTTTATCACTTTCATTTGAGTCACTTGAGCTTGAATCATTTTCTTGAGCTTTGAAGGCAAAAGCTTTTTTTTTCCCTCATTATCTCTTTGTCCTCTTAGCTTCTTCATCTCTTCATTCTTCTTAAGAACCATCACATGAGTGAGAAGCTTGCCAATGAGAACATCGGTTGGCATCTTTCTAATTTTTGGATTAAATTCTTGAATATTGCACACTTTAGCACCAATTTTTTTAAGAGGTAAAAATTTGAGAATTTTGGTGTTTACCTCATGATTGGTGAGAATTCTATCAAATTTCTTCATGTTTGTGATGATGGACAAGAGTCTATTGGTCATCTTGGTGATGCTTTTATTATCCTTCATCATGAATAGCTTTCATTCTATCACATACATTTCCAGTCTACTTGATTTCACTAAAGTAGTGCCTTTATGATAGTTTTTTACTGCTTTCTGTATGACATATGCGGTTTGGCAATGTTGGACTCTTTTAATTTCTTCTCTTAACATAAAGCTTAAAAGAATAGTCATTGCCCTTTTATTCTTCTCATTTGCCTTCTTATGTGCTTTACTTTATTCTTCTCCTACAATTGTCACCTCTGCTCCAACCACCTTTGTTGGAGGAGTCCACTCTTTAAGTACATAATCCCATAAGTTGATGAGATAACTATCAAGATAGATCTCCATTTTATGTTTTCAAATAGCATAATCATTACGATCAAAGTGCGGATTAATGTGAGAATGGATTCCTTTTTGTACCATTGATCTTTTCTCACACAAATAAGACTTGAATTGAGACTTAGCTCTGATACTAATTTTTGGCCCTAATACACCAAGAAGGGGGTTGAATTGGTGGTAAATTTAAACTTCTAGAGGAAGCTCACACAAATAAAAGATTACCAAAGGAGTAGAAGAAGAATGAACATAAGAGTTTTATAGTGGTTCATGTATTAACCAACCCTACATCCCCTCCCCAATTTAACAATTGGGTATTTCACTAAACTACTAGTGTTTTATAAGCTCACACTCAACTTAGAGTTTAAGCTCACACTAAAACTTACAATTGTTTTTCCAAGGCTAACATTTAAACCTATACAAGATTTTTCTAAGGCTTACTTTCAATCCATATAAGTGTTTTCCAAGGCTAGCACTCAAACAGTACAAGAGTTTTCTAAGGCTCACTCTCAAACCCAAACCTATGGTGTTTAAAGTTCACACCAAACTATGTATAAAGAAATAAGGAATTAAAGTTGTGAGAATTAACTTTGTAAGAGTTTTGGCACAATCAATGGTTATCCTCTTGCATCAAGTCCATCTGGTGGTATATTTATAAGCTATAACACCAAAGAGACGTTACAAATAAAACTATTTTCAAATCTTCAAAGTATGCTAGACAGATCCTATATTTAATGCTCGTTAAACAAAATTTGTGATTGAGACCTTCATTCACGGTCACAAGTTTCACATAAGTCAGTTTGTATCTAACGGCTAGTCCATATCGCATCACACCATTGGTTCTTCAAGAAAAATAGTCATTACATTTCTTAAGCAATAATGAAACTCACAGTCGTTATTTTCATCTTGGATGTGGTGGTCATTGCAAAATTGTTAGCTTGAATGGAGAAGTTGCTTCATCAAATTCATGATCACTATACTTTCTCAAATTTTGATCTTCTAACGATTCTTTAGGACACCTGGCATGATCTGGTTAAAAATTTAGTTCCCTCCAAGTGAATGCAAAAGTCATGGTTGCCACAATAGACGTGACATGCACCACAAATTCGTTTGTATGAGAATCATTCAACTCTTTTAAAGGATAGCAGTCACGAGCTTTTAATTCATGATCGCGAATTAGAGTGCAAATGTCAATCTTTGAGATTAAGACTTTCATTCAACTTTCAATGCAAACCTATCTAAAAATCTGCAAAATCAACATTTGAAATAATGTTAGAATCTTTTAATTTATATTGTCAAGATCAAAAGAGAGTCTTGACTTAGGTTTGAACTACCTAGTCCAACATAACGCATCTAATTTTTAAACATGTTACTTTTCTATGCTATTATGTATAAAATGATACAAAACAAATTATAAAATTGGACAATTTGATCTCTATAAATTTTTTACTCTATAATAACAAAAACATAGGAAAATAATATATTTGAAAGAAATGTGCTAAAATCTACAATGTGGCTTATCCTATGTAATAAAATCAAATATTATAATGATGAACATGAAGAAAAACATCTCATTATGAAACATGTGGCTTTTTTTGCTATTTTGAAGAAATTTATACAAAAAGTACTATGAAACATGACAACTTGGCTTCTATAAATTTTGTTTCTCTCCTAAAATAAAAATATGAAAAAAAAAAAATCATAGTCATCCTATTAGGAAGAAATATGTTAAAATCTGTTATAGATATGTGTTATCCTTTGAACTAATTAGTTTGATTATGAAATATGTAACATTAAGTCTAAATTATGAAACAAGGTAATTTCACTTCTATATAGTTATATCCTATCTAAAAAAATAGAATAGAAGGATAGTCATTATTTTAAACGAATTAAGTAAACTTCATTGTTCATAAACTCTGTGTTACATAATGAACTTAGTAATTATAATGGTCTAAATCCACATATAATATATTGGCATACATAAACTAAAAAATTTCTAACATATTCTCTAACACGTGAATAGCATGTATTTTCTTAATAATTGTATTACATATGTATCAACTATTTGAAAAGATGTATCAACTATTTGAAAAGAAAAGTCATAGTAAAATGCACATTACTTGGTAAAATGAGGAATTATTTACGTGGCCATTTATATATGATTACGAAATAATTTGATTAGTTATGAAACATTTTAACCTTTTATGCTAATATTTCTAAAACATTACTAAAAATATTATGAAACATTAGGAGTTACCTTTTTATAATGTTTTCTTCAATCATAAAGTTTCATTATAATATTTTAGAGAAATTCAGTCCTATATTTCTTGATATGCATCATTTGACCAAATCAAATTTCTAATTCTTGGTCTAACTCCTTAGTGAAAATATTAACTTGCACAAAATTAAAAAAAAAAAATCTCATATATTTTCCATTAAATTATAGTGTATTCACTTAATAATTTAACTAAATATGAATCTACTATTTCAGTAAAAAGTGTGTATATTAGATATTTTATATGAATACAAAACTATCTACATAGGCGTTAAGACAAGATTATGAAACAATTAGTTTGATCACGAAAAATATGAACTTTTTTTTCACATGTTTCTGAAAATTACACTTGAAACCAATCAAAGTTTTGGCTTTATAAGATTTTTTCTATATACCAAAAAAAAAAAAAAAACTGATATCAACTTTAAAATGAATTTGGTCATACTGTATTCATATATATATGCATTATTCGACCTTATAAACTTGTTAATATAAACTTGTTAATTACAACAATTTAACTCCACAATAAAACATGTGACGATTGAAGTGTTTACTAAAGCGTCCACAATGCTTCATAAGATTTTTACTAATTGAATTAAAATTCTTAAGGTCCTACTTAATGTTAAAGAGTAAGTTAGATTATAAAAAAAGATAAGATATTAAAATTCTTAAGGTCCTACTTAATGTTAAAGAGTAAGATTATAAAAAAAGATAAGATGTTATGCTATTTATGCTGCAATATACTTTCCTTGAGTTAAAAAGTAAAAGAAGTGAACAGTAGAGAAAGGACCCAAAAAATATATATATTCTATTTGCTTAATTTATAGAAATTTTTAAAAATTTTGTTTAAGTTTAGAGTTCATCTTATCTTAAAAATATTACTCATAATCTTAAACACAAAAGATGATATTTTTAAATAATTTTTCTAATTATCTCAATTTACTCATAAATATAAACTCTGATAACAAGAAATATTTGAAATAAAAAAATCCATTTCAATTTATTAAAAAATTTCAACTATGAAAATTTAATTTTATTCTTAAATTGGATATAATGGATAATCTATAATTATTCCTTTTGGCATTCACATTCACACATATATATACCTGAAATTCAAGGAATATCCAAAAAGTCAAATAAATTTTATTAAAAATATTCATGTTCTACATCAACATTCATGTTCAGCATGTGACAACCATGAAGCTGAGATGAGGCCTACAGGCCCTGATCAATAAGGTAATCCCGACCTTTCTACAATCATGTTGCACTGTCCTGGAGTAAATGGTTCATAACAAGAGCTTCGCCTTTTTTTTTTTTTTTACTGTGATGCCACCAGAACCCTGCAAAATAAATATTACACATGTCAGAGAATATAAAAAAAGGTTCAATGTATGCCCCACATAATTAAATGGCAATTATACGGTTCAATGATTTTTCCATCCACCCGTTCAAGCATTTCAAATGATGCAAGTGCAAGATGAAAGAGAAATTAGAAAAAGTTTTACATCTTGGATATAATTCTTTGTCCACATCTTCTAATAACTTAAAAAATTCACTACTCTCTTCTCTGGATACCGCTCAAGGTCGTTCTACACCTATCCCATCATGTTGGATATTATGCTCTTCATTAGATTCCACTCCCACATCAAAGTTCACAGGCTCAGCTACTCCTAAAACATCATGTAGCAATTCAACTACATTATGTAATCTTTGAGGATTAGATTCCGTAGAAGTGAAATTTTGGATATTTTTCCCCTACAATAATGGATGGTCTCTACAGACGAAGATGATGCTCGAACATTACTAGAAGACTTCTCCCCATATCAAATCCACAAAGTATAACCGCTTAAAAGCCATTGCATATTAAGTAAACTCTAGCTTTATCATATGTTTGCATATATCGATTAATACACGTAACAGAAGGACATAATATTATCCCACTATGAGATGCATTTCGATATGCAAAATCAAGAAACCTATAACTCCTTTATATTCATTACTGACACCAGGTTAATCCATCCAACTTCTGTCTAATTGATAATTTCAAAATAAAATCCAACGAAGTCCTAAAAATAAAAAATAAAAACAAAATGTCAATGATGAATGTATCTCACAATTAAAACACAGATAAAATTCAACCATGATATTCATCAATATAATTTATATAATTTAATCTATGTAAATAAATTTTTGCTATCAGCAATGAACATATATAAGTGTCATAAAAAGGCATTTATTTAATTCTAATTTATCTTTCTATATGTCTGTGAGCGAATAAGCAAAAACAACACATAAAGAAAACATGATATTAGTTGTGCTTAAGAAGAAGGCTAATACTAGTTTAAGCTTACATATTATTCATAACACAGCAATAAGTTATTTACTTTGTAAAAAAAAAAAAAGAAATCAGATCTCCTGTAATTGAAAAGTAAAAAACTTTGAAAGGAAACACTACTTTTAGCATTATATGGACATAAATAAGTAAACAAACCTTAAAAGCTATCCTTAATATGTGTATTTCTTAAAGAGCCAAACCCGAAAATCAAAATCAACAAGCAATAGATCAAGTTGTGCATTGAAACCAAACCAAACAAATTCACAAGTACCAGCAGTAGGAGTAAAATTAACCTACAATGGAGTCAAACGAATTCACAAGTTTTTAAACTCTCAACTCCCAAGCACCAACAGTTGTGTATTAATAATACCAAAAGATGAGGACAGATATATTGGCTTTATATGACAAACTAGTTCCCAATATTATCAAGTGTAAAAAATTCTGCACAAGGCATATGTTCTTGGATTGGAAAAAGAGAATTCCAGGCGATGCTGAAAGAGATAATAAGAGAATCAAAACCCAAACGTAAAGCTAAAATTCTGCAGATTTTGTATAGAAATCAGCTCTAGTCATCTGAGTATAACTCTTTCATATCTTAACCAAATGGTAGACCATTTTACAGGTGATTAGTTAAGATCAATATCTACAAGTTTGTGTTTTAAACACTATCAATTTCTAGCTCTAACCTCATGTAATTTATGACCAAATCTTCCGCAGAATTCCTATCCGGTTGCAACCCTAATTATTTGAACACAACTCCCTTATTTCTTAATCAAATACTATGAAATTTTACAGGTGATTAATTTAAATATTTTCCTACAACTTTCATGTTTTAACTTTCTTCAGATTTCAAATCTAACGATTTTAAATTTTAGGTTCAATTTTCTGGAGAAGGGTGTTAAATCAGTCCTAGTAATTTTAGTATATCTAGCACAATTCTTCTCCAATTACTACAAAATTTTGCAGGTAGTTAGCTCACATATTTATCTACAACTTTCATGTTTTGAGTTTTCTAAAATTGTTGACTCCAACAATTTCGAATTTTCACTTTAAATTTCTGCAGAAAAACAAAGTTCTTAAACCTAGCTTTCAGTCATCAATGTACTCCATTAAAAATTCATATTAAAGAAAGGCATATAAACAAATATGATAGCTCAAATATTTTCAATTACCCATAAACAGGTGATTCATGCACCATAATTTTCAAATAAAAATAATCATAAATTTATTTTTTCTCAAAGTGCAAACAAAAAATTATGACTCTCATGTGAAACAAACTATACCTTCAATTTATAATCAAGACTAAAGTGAATCAATTCTTGCACTTTGTATTCAGTGACCCATATATTCATTAGAACAAAACAGTGAAAAATCATGTTTTACAAAAAAATAACTCAAATCAAATTCATACTGTTTCAATCAGGTATATGAATAAAAGCTAAATTCCATAATTAAAAAAAAACTTAAGAAAATAATATTACCTCCGGATGAAAGATTAAGAAAAAGAAAGGAATAAGGAGATTGATTGCCTCTGCTATTGATTCACAACCTCTTGCAGATGAACAAAATGAAAAAGAGAAGCTGACTTGTTTATGGTTAATTTGATTTCCTTTTTCAATTAACTCATAATCTTCTGTGTTCCGAGCATTCTTTAGCCCTCCACATTCCAATTTGGAGTAATAAATCATCTTACCCTAATTACAATTTAATCCTCTATTCAATTACTTGTCTACCCTTTTAATTTCTTTATTATGTAATGTGCCACCTGTTTACTACTTAAGCCACTTGTATCACTATTTTACTATTTGATATAGTGAGCCACCATGCCAGGAATTTTAGCCTAAAAAATTTATAATTTAATATTGTTAGTATCTCATAATTTTTTGCACTACCTTTCATAAGTAGAATAATTCTCTTAGTTATAAATTAAAATATTAATTTTTATAACTTATTAATAAAAGTAATTTAGATAATTTGTACTCATGATCATCAATATAACATGAATTTTATGATGAATATACAATTTATTTGTTCATCATCAAAGTTATCAAATTAACACCAGTATTTTAAATCAATTTTTAGATGAGTTTTTCGATGCACAAACATTCAATTGGCCCTTGAATTTTTTAAAAGATGTATAAAGTTATTTAAATCTAAAAATAATTTTATATTTTAAATTAATAAATTTATTAAAGTATATACAAATAATTATAAATAAAAATAAAAACATTGTCATTTTTTTGGCCCTCAACAATCCTTCTCCAATTAATTTTGATCCTTTCTTTATTTGGCTTTTTCAAATGTAATTTTTATCTTACATTTGCATTTATTTTAGTCTGTCTTTTTTCTTTTTTAGAATTTTTTAAGATAAAAGAGAAAGTTTTTTTTTTTATTATTAAAATAAATTATTTTTAATTTTACATATCAAATATAAAATATGTCACAGATTTAATCTACATATGAAGAAAATAAATTATTTTGAAAATATTTTCATCATTCTTAATCTTGATTTGATTTTTAAAGCCACTATTTAGAGGAATTAATTTGTAAGTACACTAGATTGATGCACTTATGAGTGCAACATGACAAAATCTATAGTTTTATTTTTAGAGGAATAAAATAATAATATCTAATAATAGTATTTTGAAATTAATTGATATGAATTTAATTTCAAAAAAAATTAAAAATTATTCAACTATTCCAGAAATAAATAACTAAATTTCAAATTGAAAATTGTAAGAAACTGAGTTTTTATATGAGAGAATTTAAAAAAAAATAAAAATGATATATTACTAATATATGAGATAATGTCTATGTATTTAGGGACAAAACAATGTTGCTTTGGTTTTTTTATTTTATATTTTAAATAAATTTATTGATTTAAATATAAATTTTATTTTTTTGATTATTTTTGAGTTTAGTTAACTCTTAAATCCTAATATAGTAATTAAATTAATAAAAAAAAATTCAATTTATATTGATATATATTTAAAAAAAGTTTAGAGAGTTAACCAGAATTGTCTACTGAAATCCATATAAAAATTGATTTGAGATACTTGTAATAGTTCAATGATTTTCATGACAAAAAAATTAGTTATATGATATGACTATTATAAAATTTCAGCTATAGATTGATGACTATGGGTGGCTAATATTACTCCAAATAATCTTAATTGATAAATTAGAAGAATTATTAGTAAACTATATAAATTTGTTATCTAAGATTAATTTATAAAATGTAAATTTAAATATCCACACATGACGTTGTGTACTAATTAGCGATTAAAATTTAAAAATATGTATTAAAATTTAAAAAATGTATATGTAAAATGTTAAAAATGATGGAAAAAAATGAAATAAACAAGACGAGAGGAAATCACAATTCACACTTTACATTTGCAAAAGGAGATGAATAAGAAACACAAAGTAAACAACTAATTTATTTTAAAAAGAAAACATTTACGGAAGCTCAGTCGCTAAAAGTAAATTAGTTGAAAGCGTCCTAACTTTTTCTCTCGGCGCATGTTAGTAAAACATTTTGACTCAAGGATTTAGTCTCATCGTCTTAAATAAATAAGTTGCTACAATTATATTATAGGAAATGGACAATCTTGTTCGTTCTCCTATAATCCTTGGGCACATGGAGTTTTAATCCATGATCAATTTCGTTAAGCAGCCAAAGGTTGCGGTCTATGGCAGCAGGGCATATAACATTTTCGTTTGGCTCCTGATATAGCCATTGAACAGTCATGGGATTTTGTTTCTCAAAATTTATCTTTATGACCAGAAGTTGTTGACAGCTGACAGTATTTTATGGAAGCTTAATTCTAATGGTCAATTTTCAATCAGAAGTGCTTGGCAGGTTCTTAGTCCTCCTCAAACCTGCTGTTAACTGGAGAGAGTTGGCGTGATTTCCTAAGAGCATGACTAGACATTGCTATGTTTTGTAGCTGGCTATTCATGGAAAACTCCACATCAAAGATAAACTGCAATACTGGGGGGCGGTTCAATATTCTGTTTGTGATGGTTGTGGTCTTCAATGAGAGCTTACTTCATATCTTTTCTTTGCTTGCAATTTCTCTCAAGCAGTTTGGAAACAAGTCATGCATTCCTGTGCCATTAATAGAAATCCTTTCTCTTGGAGAAGAGGGATTAGCTTGTTTACAAGGAAGGCTAGTCCCAAAAGTAGAGTACGTTGGAAGAGACGTATTGCTTTTGCTGCTATTCTCTACTTCTTGTGGTTAGCTAGGAGCAGAGGAGCTTTCCAACATGAACTGTGGTTTGTTGAAAATCTCTGTTTTCAGCTTGTTTACTTTGTTGATAGATTGGTTGTAACTGGATTTTGTTTATTCTTTAATGAAATTCTTTGGTTGGCTGAAAAGGGGAAAAAAAAAAACCCGAACAGGTGCAACTAGTTATGCATGAACCAGAGTGCCTAAAGAGCTCACCTGTATCTTTGTTCCTTGAAAAAATAACACGAGTACAATTTAAGACTTCAGCAACAATTCAATGTCTAATGTATTATGATGTTTGAGTCCATTAATATTTCAGCGTTTAAGAGCAGGATCACAAACCATAAAAGAATTGGGCAATCATTACATAATCTCTTTGCCCACTGGATCAACCAGGAAATAAATGGGAAGCGTTTTTTTGATGATCAGCTCGAATTTTGCCCTCCAAACCTGCTTTTTCAAACAACTCGTATTACTTACAATTAATATCTTCATTAAAACAGATAAAACAGTGAGCACAAAATAGAAATAAATATTCATTGTTAATTATATCGAACTTTTTTGAAAAGAAATTCTAAATCTATATCCTAATGCCTAAGTCTACATATATTATCACACAAATATTAGCTCTCTTGTCAAATTTGAGCATAAGTAACAACTCACAAAGCTAATATTAAGAAAGTAAAATTGTAACATCAGTGAAGTTTGTAAACCTGTTCGACAGTGGAAAATGCAAATAGGTTCAAGCTTATATTCAAGGGCACAAAAGTAAAAGCGGCATCCATTAGTTTCAATGTGTTTCTTACATCTTTGTACTCCTGGCTAGCCATAAACATCTCAAATGCTTCCACTGCAAAAAGAACCAACAAAAAGCAGTAAAAGAAACGCAATGATAATCAGATTATTACAGAATGGACAAGGAAACCTACATGATCGAAATCTTGTTACTACCCCATGTGTATATTCCTTACTGCTGAGATTAAAATTGGAACCTGACCATCACATAGAAACATGACTGGTATTATGTTGTATAATGAGAAAAGATTATTTTTTCTGGACATGAGCAACAAGTTAATTGATAAAATAAGTATAATACGCAGACAACATGGTTATTAGTGGCTTGAAAAACCATAACATGCACCTCCCATTTTGAAGTTCAAACACACCTTGAGTAGATTGCACAATTAAGGAAGGGAATTCTTTTGTCAATTTTTCAACAGATGCCAATGCATCTTCCACTGATGCACCAAATGCACTCTCATCAAATGACATAAGATGCACGAACTCCACGCCATAATTGAACTCCTGCCACAAGAAAATATTTCAATTTCATTTCAGAAAATACCAGCATACCCAGTAATTAGAGCAAGGATATCAATTTTGTCACCATAGTATGACAATTTACAAAAAGAAGTGCCAAAAGCAAAGAAAATATTTACAATTTTCTTCTGGATATAATGATTTCTTTAGCATTTTATGTCTATGCACAAACACAAGTCATTGAAGAAACTGGCAAGTTTTTTATTTATTCAAGAAGATATTCAGAAAAATTCATAAAAGCCAAAAAAACAAAAAAAGTTTGAACCAAACCTCCCCTTTTCGGAATATATGAAGAATATCATCCTCCACTTCAGATTCATAATCTGCATTAATTAATCCCTGAAAAAATGCAGCAAACTCAACTCAAATGAGCAACATCTAAAAAAAATAAAAAAACAAAATAAAAGACCTTTAAGGTTACATTGTCAGAAATCTAAGGAAACAAAATTTCGAGTACTTTAGTTTTGGTGTTTACATGCCAGAGCATACATGACAGTAAGGCATAACATGCTCTTTGAGAACTCTCAAATAGAAAGGGTTCTCATAAAACTTCAAAACATCTTCCTTTCTTTGGAAACGCATGAAAACAGCATGAGTATAATTGTCTACAGTGTCATTGGAGATGCGGCCTACAAAAGAAGAAAGACATCTACATGATTATTTAATATAAGGTGGTTCAAAAAATATACGTGCATGCCCAGGTAGCTAGGTCCCAGACCATGCTCCACAATTTTGGGTACATTTAACAGAGGTATTTGGCATTTCTAACAGAGGGAAGCAAATGAATGATCATAGAGTATTAAATAGGCATCATCTACTTACTACATGAAATCAAGGATGCGGTCTGAACATAAATTATATTCATTTAGTGGCTAATTTTAAGTTCCAGTAAACAGGAATCCAAATTTCAGGAAACAATCTTAGTTGAATGCAAAATATAATTAGGTATACCAATTGTAACTCACCTAAAGATATAGCCACAATTCCGCGCATTTGATATTGGGAAGTGTACAAATAATCTAGCATGTCATTTTCATCCTCTTCAGACAAATTTTGCTTTGCTTTGAGAAGGCATATGTGTTCCACAACTTTTCTGTGCAAGCACAAAACAAAAATATTCCATATTCCAGAACAAATAAATGTCAACTTGATTAACGAGAGCTTAACATATGCTATTATGTTATATATACACACAATAACCTGCCAAAATTCAGAGAAACCCATATTCTGAAACAAAGAAATTTTCAAGGTTTAAGAATAAGGGTCAACACAACTATAGTAAAGGAAAGCCGATTGTGTGGATATCAATGTTGCTATGAATTCTCAAAGCACTAAGCTGTCTTGGTCCCATTTGATGTCCTAAACACATACAGATGGCAATTCTTGACATTAACGGGTTATTATGAATTGCCATTTTAAAGGAAACAGAAATGCATGCAAATATAGGAAGCTAACAAAATGAATACACATGATGCGGATATAGAAATTATCATACTACAGACAAGTATGAGTTATATGTTCTAAAGTAAAAGGCATGGGTTATCTATTCATCTAAGGTACCTCTTTTAATTAAAAAGGCAAAATCATATGCAATGAATTAACGTGTTAGGATTTGTCTTAAACTCCTATTTGGTTTAAGATTCCTAACTTGTAGAGATTTCTCACTGATTTTGGTTTGATAAACAAACATAGGTTTTCTCTATGAATAAGAATCAATTATAAGGATTATTGACTTCTACCGTATGGCTTTGAGAATTCCCTTACAGTAGAGAGAGTTTATGTTAACTCGATTTATGTATTTTAGGTAATAGGTTGTAGCTATATGTATTATAGGTTATAGGTTGTATTTTCTTACTCTCATCTAATTATTCGTTTAGTTGGTGAGTATTTTAATGTGTGATTTAATACTCTCGTTTAGATTGGATATTAGTTTGAAAATTGGTCATCCCACTTGTAATCTTCATTATAGTGAATTGTTGATCATCTTGAACATCAGATGTGTTAGCGTAGTTGACAGTCTATTTATTTTCATAACTGTATATATCTTTGTAATTATGGTGTATATATTTCTGTAACAGCTGTCTATATTTAGGACATAATTTTAGTATCGTATAGCAGATCTTTAGGGATAGATATAACTGCTTTTTAGGGATGTAAATAAAAGGTTTTTCTATTTAAATGAAAGAACTCTCACATTGAAAGACATTCAGCAAAAGTGACATGGTATCAGAGCCTAGTTATTAAATCTGTTTCTTGAGTATTTTTTTGTTTTTTTGGCTGAATCTCTTGATTATCAGTTCTTTGGATATCTTGATTTGTTTTCTTTTCAAGGAAATGACTTTCAATCAGTGTGAGTCATTTAATATTCGTTTCACTGGAAAAAATTACTCCGCTTGAGAGTTTCAGTTTCAACTCTTTGTCACTGAAAAAGAATTATGGGGTCATGTAGATGAGAGTGTTCCAGCACCTACTGACTCTCAAGAGTTTGTTCAATGGAAGATCAAAGATGCTCAGGTGATGTACTGGATTTTGGGTTCGGTTGATCCACACATTGTTCTCAATCTAAAGCCATACAAAACAGAAAAGAAAATGTGAGATTATCTTAAAAAGATTTACAACCAAGACAATGGTGCTAGGCATTTTCAATTGGAGCATGATATTGCAAATTACTCTCAAAGGAGTCTCTCTATTCAAGATTATTTCTCTGGATTTTAGAACTTATGGGCAGAATTTACGGATATTAATTATGTTGGTATTCCTGATGAATCACTTTCTATTATTCAAAAGGTGCATGAACAAAGCAAGTTGGATCAATTTTTGATGAAATTGCGGACTGAATTTGAGCACACTTATTTCAGTCTGATGAGTCGTGTTCCTTCTCCTTCTTTGGATGATTGCTTCAGTGAATTACTTCGTGAGGAACAACGTCTTCTCACTCAAAGTTTTCTCAAGCAAGAAAGTGATGTTCCCGTTGTATTTGTTGTCCAAGAAAGAGGAAAAGGGAAAGATATGGGAAAAATACAATGCTACAGTTGCAAGGAATATGGTCATACTTTTTACATTGTACAAAGAAATTCTGTAATTATTGTAAGCAGCAAGGGCATATTATCAAAGAGTGTCCTACATGTCCTCAAAATCGCAAAGTCAACAATAATCAGTTTGCTATTCTAGCAGTGTTCGTGAATACTTCAACATTTGCACCAGCTATTACACTAAAAATGGTACAACAGATGATTATTTCTGCCTTTTCAGCTCTGGGGTTACAAGGTAACAATTTTGTTTCAAAATTCTGGCTTGCTAATTCTGGTGCTTCCAATCACATGACCAGCTCCTCTAATATGCTTCACAATGTTCGTAAGTATCATGGCTCAACAAAAATTTTAGATTGCTAATGATAGTACTTTACCAATTACTTACGTTGGTGATATTACACCAGAATTCAAGAATGTTTTTGTTTCACCCAAGCTCTCCACTAGTTTTATTTCTGTTGGACAATTGGTTGATCAGAATTATGATGTGAATTTTTCTTAAACTGGTTGTGTTGTGTTGGATCAAGTATCGGGGACAATCATCGCGAAGGGGCTTAAAGTTGGCAGACTTTATCCTATTCAATTCTCACTTCTCCATGCTCTATGTTTTGCTTCTTCTGCTGTTAACTATAAAAATGATGTTTGGCATAAACGTTTAGGTCATCCAAATTCTACTATTTTGTCGCACTTATTGAATTCTGGTTAAAAATAAATCTTTGGATCTCCCTTTTGATTGCTCTACATGTAAATTGGGCAAGAGCAAAACTCTTTCTTTTCCATCCATGGGTAGTTGTGCTACTAAGTGTTTTGATATTATTCATAGTGATATTTGGGGGGATTACTCCAGTTATTTCTTATGCTCATTACAAGTATTTTGTGACATTCATTGATGATTATAGTCGATTTACTTGGGTTTATTATCTTCGATCCAAATTTGATGTCTTTTCTATTTTCAAGACTTTTTTGGCTTATGTTGAGTCTCAATTTTCCACATGTATTAAAGTGTTAAGATTTAATTCTGGTGGGGAATTTATGTCTTATAAATTTCATGATTTTTTGAGAGAAAAATGTATTATCTCTTAGCATTTGTGTCCATACACTCTACAACGAAATAGGTTAGCTAAGCGTAAAAATCGTCATCTTTTGGATGTAACTCATAGTTTATTGATTGAGTCTTTTGTTC
>CATIWR010107562.1:0-15726 GCA_949677035.1 Omphalea diandra
TTATTATTATTATTATTATTATTATTATTATAACATGTAATTGTGTTTTTCACTTGGGCTTCTACCGATTGTAATTGTCTCTTGTAATGAAGTTTTGGATTGTATCATCTATTGCCCCTTCTTCTTAGGAGTGCTTTCCATCTTTCAAGATGGTTGCTAAGTACTGTGTTTCAAGTTTAGTATTCTTCTATCTGAGGTAAAGTATATAATCACACTGGCATGAATCACAACCTTTATCTGTGCATAATAACATTTTCATGTCCAGTTAATAGTAGGCAATTCATTTTGTCAGGAATTTGTTTCGTTTCACCTATTATCATTCCTTACAATCATATATATGTAACAGTGCTGAAAGAAGTTAAAGCGTCTTATATGCATGTAAATGCTATATTCAAGCAAGAATTATTCTGCACAACCACAGCAAGTATGGGATAAAGAATTAGAGTCCCACTATGTTACTTTTGGGAATGCCAATTACCAATCAGTTTATTGTTCTGCTATTTGCACCTGAAGCTAGCGAGTTGAAGGATTTAGAAAAGGCAGGCAAAGCAACGTTCACGTTTGTTGTATAACCCAAAGCATGACCTGTCACACCCGAACCATAGTATATATTAGGCCTACCCTCGATACCATCTTCCAATTATCTGCCCTTTCCCCAGAAGAAGAACACAAAAACCTTCCCTCCGCCGCTCATAATGTGTTCCACCATTGAAGAAGTTGATACCAAACAGAGAATTAATGGCGCATTATACAGAGCTCTTATGGAAGGTGACAAGAACAAGGTGATAGAGCTGTGCCCTAAGGTTTCTGATCACGCATTGCACATCATAACAGTAAATGATGATACTGTGCTCCACATGGCAACATACGCCAAAGAAGCTGACTTGGTACTCAAATTACTAGATGAATTACCTGAATATCATCTAGATAAAATGACCCGTCAAAATAGTGTTGGAAGCACTATCCTCCACGAAGCTGCCACAAACAACAGTGCCATCTCTATTGCAGATAAACTGTTAAAGAGAGCTCCGGGATTGTTAGGTATGCGCAACCACAATGGAGAGACAGCAATGTTTCGAGCAGCCCGCTACGGCAATACTGAAATGTTCAAGTTTCTTGCTGCCAAAATCGCCCAATATGATATTTTCAGTCTGCAATTCTATCTTCAGAGAAATGATAAAACTACTGTGCTTCACATTGCTATTGTTTCTCAGCATATTGGTGAGTATATATTATTAGTACTAATTTGTTCTGAAAGATTAAATTCTAGTTTAATTATCTTTTGTAGTGGTCCATCATATGAATTCTAGCTAGCACTTTATTAACAGCCCTGGCATGGCATATTGCGAATGAGTATAAACATTTGGTTGGAGAAAAGGACATGGATGGCATGACAGGCCTTCAGCTACTTGCATGCGAACCATCAGCTTTTAGAAGAGATGAGGTAGACGGATTCATTGACTTAGGTATGATCATTAATCACTTCATGTTCCTCTTAAAAAGGCAGATTAAGTTGATAATCAACTTATATTTTTGAGATCACGCATCTTGGATAAGTAAGCTTGACTGACTTATTTAGTCTCCTTGGTTGAAAAGTAAAACACTGCTGCAGTTCAGCCTGGCGGATGAAACTTCGAAAGCAAAAGGAGAAATACAAAACAGCTGTAGAGCTTGCCACTTTGTTAGTTAGAAAAGATACCTCTTGGGAAGAAACTTATTCTGCTGCTGATAAAAGCAAGGTTAAAATACACAGATATAGTGCTGGTCCTGATGCCTTGTCTTTGGTGAAGGATGGTGGAGATCAAGGGTCCGGTACTAGCAGTCAAAGCCAAAAAGAGGATATTGGAGAAACTCCGTTGATTCTAGCCACGAAGTCAGGTTGCGTAGAGATTGTGGAACAAATACTCAAATTCTATCCTCAGGCAGTTGAGCATGTTGATGATGAAGGGCGAAACATACTGCATGTAGCAATCAAATATCGACAGCTAAAGATTTTTGAGCTTGTGAAAAAAATGGAAGTGCCCATGAAGAGGCTTGTTAGAAAGATCGACAACAATGGGAACAGTATACTGCATACTGTGGCATTGAAGAAAAGAGACTTTGTAGCGGAAAAGGTGGAAGGCCCTGCCCTACTATTGCAAGAGGAATTGATATGGTTTGAGGTGCGCAATTTTACACATTTTGCAAACAGTATACTCATGCATGCTCTTCAATCTTTACAAATTAATTAATTAAAAACTAGGGTTTTGTGTGTGGAAATGCAGAGAGTGAAAGAGATCACTCCACCCCATTTCATTCATCACCAAAACAACTTGAGGCAGCCTGCAGATGAGTTTTTCAATACTGTAAATTCAGGACTCCGAGATTTAGGCAAAGAGTGGCTCAAAAGTACCTCAGAGGGATGCTCCGTCGTGGCAGTTCTGATCGCAACAGTTGCATTTGCTGCGGCCTACACAGTACCTGGTGGTAATCAGAGCAGCGGCCTTCCGGTCCTCTTGAATCAACCATTATTTGTGGTATTCACAGTGACAGACGTCCTATCTTTAAACTTTGCATTAACATCAGTAGTCACATTTCTGTCCATCCTGTCATCACCATTCAGATTTCGCGACTTTAAGGAGTCGCTTCCTAATAAGTTGATGCTGGGCTTCACATTTTTATTCCTGTCTGTAGCCATGATGATGGTGGCATTTGGGGCCACAGTGTTCCTGATGATACATAGCAAGGAAAGTTGGACTAAAATTATTCTATATGCTCTTTCCTTCGTTCCAGTGGGCATCTTTGCCCTTTCATATTTCCCTCTTTATTCGTCATTGACTAAAACTTATAAGTACTTGCTCAGAAAGCTACGCCAAGCAATTCCCTTGAGCTCATGCTTTCACAGTGTTCCTCACAACATCTACAACTCCTCAACAGCAACATCACCAGCTAATAGTTTATTGGTCTGAGGCAGAGTTGCTAGACAAAGTTAATTGCTATGCTCGAAGTACTACAATAACTTGCTTCAAATTCTTATTCTTCTTCTTTTTAATATTGAATATTTTGTATTCCTGATTGATTGGTCTGTCCAATATTTAAGCATTGTAAAAAAACAAAATAAATAAAATTTCACATTTAACAGGTGTTTAAGAAGAAATTTCCAACTAATGCAAGTTGACATAACAATTTCTTCTTGAGAATTAACTTACGCTTACCAAAAGTTTCACTTTTTCTTGCCAGCGCTGAAAATTTGAAATATTTATGCGAGGAACTTTGTTGTTGTCTTGTCACTTTCAAAAACGGATAAACAGAAAATTCAGAACTGGACTCATGGACCCATACGGCCCAGTCCATCTCTATCCTCCAGCGTCCTTATCCTTGCGTTAGGTTCGGCACGGTGTGTGATGGCATCACCAAATCTGAACCGTGCGCTGCCTACCAAACTTGTTTCTGCTACCTGTAGTATTTTATATCCCACCCTTTCTTTTATTTATTTTTTTTTGTGAAACTATCAAACTTTGCATTACACCAGAGGGCCAAAGATTCCAAAGTTACAAAGACGCTCTTACCCTTTGTGACTGCCCCCCTTTTTAAATTCTCCGCCATTTGTTTTGTTTTTTGTTTCCTTCCATTCTCACTCATCTCCTCTCTGCCCACTGTAACAAATAAAACCTAGAAAGTGAGAGTTCGGGGTAAGCCGACTACCACCAATCTCCAATGGCTCCTTCTTTTGTAATTAACAATCAGGTTCCCGCCGTCCAGTCCTCTCCGGCCATGGACCGATTTGCTTCAATTTACAGTGAAGTTCAGTCCAACCGCATCGACCACTCTCTTCCTCTTCCTTCTGTCCTCAAAAACCCCTTCAAAGTTGTTCAAGGATCTCCAAGTTCTGCTGCTGGCAATCCAGGTCTTTCTTTTTCACTCTTTTTTACTATGACTTGTGATCCGCTGTAAATCACTTCAGATTTTTGATATAAGCTCTCCATTCGTTTTTTAAATATGTCTCATCTTTTTGCCGGGAAATATTTAGTAGGCTAGAATTTGAATTTTGGTTTCTCCAAGTGAAATGATGGTGCTGTGATTTGATATACGTGCCTGTAAATGAGATCGCGAAGCTATTTCCAAATCTGTTTGGACAGCCATCGTCAATGTTGGTCCCAAATGGGGCCGATGCTTTAGCTTCTGATCAGAAGCTGAAGATTGGTGTTGTTTTGTCTGGAGGTCAGGCACCTGGGGGCCACAACGTCATCTGTGGAATCTTTGGTGAGATGCTTTTTTATCAGGTTATTTTGATGCCATTGAGTGCATTTCTTTTCCACATGTCGGAATATAATCTGCCATTCTTGTTGGTATTGCTGCTAGATTATTTGCAGGATCGTGCCAAGGGAAGCATATTATGTGGATTTAGAGGAGGTCCGGCGGGAATCATGAAATGCAAATACGTAGAATTAACTGCAGATTATATTTATCCTTACAGAAATCAGGTAAATTTTTTTCAGGACTAACTATGTAATGGTTGGAATCTAAGATTAAATTCAGTTGTTGTGCTACTTTAGATGCGTATTAGTAATTGCACTTAAAGCTGATTTCAACTGTTAATTGGATTGAATGTCTTCTTTAACATTTTTAATTGATGGCTGTTTCTCATGTTTATTTGCTTAGATTTTGTACTTAATGAGTTATATTATGCTCATTTATCTTAACTACTTATCTTCAGCACATGGTCTCGCATCTATGATGCACTTGTCTGATTTCTCTGTGAATTCAAATTTTCAGGGTGGCTTTGATATGATCTGCAGTGGCAGGGACAAAATTGAAACACCAGAGCAGGTAGGGACTCTTCCTTTGTGTCTCCAGAGTGGTGTTTTTATGACTAAGACATACTTAGATTAAATAGGAGTAAACTGCAGTTTAAACAAGCTGAAGAGACGGCATTAAAACTTGATTTGGATGGGCTTGTTGTTATCGGTGGGGATGACTCCAACACTAATGCTTGCCTGCTTGCTGAAAACTTCAGGTGAGAAAGCTTTTCATTTGAATAATGTTTTCAAATAGGTTACATATTTATTGAAGTGCTCTTCGGTTAGAGCAAAGCCCAAAATGGTTGTGTCTAAGTTGTTTATGAGATTGAAGGTTTTTCTTTCTTTTTCTAAATCTGCTAGTGATGATGTATCTGGATAACTTATCTTTCCTTCATTTGTTCAATCAGGGGAAAAAATATGAAAACTCGGGTTATTGGTTGCCCAAAGACGATTGACGGTGATCTGAAATGCAAAGAGGTTCCAACCAGTTTTGGTTTTGATACTGCATGCAAGGTGATTATAGTTATTTATTATTATATTGCAAATGATTTTATTTTTATCATTTTAAACTTCCTACTGTATGTAAAAATTTGTATTGTATCTGAGCTTATTTGATTGGACACTTTTATGGTGATGGAAAAACCATTGTTTATAGTTTCTCCACGTGATTGAGTGAAAGTTGTAGAAATGAAGCACACTAAACCCTCTTTCTTTTTTTTTTTTTTTTCTGTGATTTTTGAATGAAACCTTAATTGTCGTTGGCATGATAGGGTGAAACTTATTAAATCTCTCCAAAAATTGGTTGGTTTCTTTTTGGAAGCTATTTTACAACTCTTTTGAAGTTTCTGATTCTTGATTTGACTTATTTAGATTGCTCTTTAATTATTGATATTCTTCACATGCACGCGTACGCACACAGGCGCATGCACACACACACAGATATATATATATATATATATATATATATATATATATATATATATATATTTGTCTTATGCTGTGTATGTTTCTTTTTTGCTTTGTGTCTGCTTCTGCCTCTGTCCATGGTAGTTCTTGGTTGCTGACCATTCCAGACTCTTCCATTTTACCAACACTTTTTTTTTTCTCATTTTATTATAAAATCTGTATGTTCAAATTATTACCCTGATCCTAATTACTTTTTTCCGCTATTATTAGTTATGTGAGTTTAACTATTTTATTTTACAATTATTTTTCCAATTAGATTCTATCCTTCTCCAGACCTGTTGTAAATCTTTGTGAAACACATTCAATTACATATGCATTTACATTTGTGGTTTTAAATCCCACATACTGGGAATTGTTTATTGCTTGGAGGTGGTAACAAATTGCAATGCCCACAACAGTCAGATTTCTATTTTTTATTTTCTTTTACATCTCTATCTAAATGGTGCAAATTTAACCATGAAACATTTGGTGCATGCAGATATATTCAGAAATGATTGGGAATGTCATGATTGATGCTCGATCAACTGGAAAATATTATCACTGTAAGTGCATAGGCAAATATACTGTGCTAATGATAAAATTAATATTGGATACTATTGAAGCTAAGCTACTGCTAATATTAGATACTATTGATAATGCAAACATTGACAAAAAGTCCTTCGGCATTGCATGAGAATTCCATTGGAATGTAAAGGTACAGAATAAATATGAGTTTTCAAAGGAATGTAAGTTAAAAAAATTGTCCTTCGGCATTGCATGAGAATTCCATTGGGATGTAAAGGTACAGAATAAATATGAGTTTTTAAAGGAATGTAAGTTAAAAAAACAGTCCTTTGGCATTGCATGAGAATTCTATTGGGATGTGAAGGTATGGAATGAATGAGTTTTAAAAGGAATATAAGTTAAAGTGCTTTTTTATCATTGATTTGGGGGCTAAAAAAAGTGAGCATTTTAACTTTCATTACATTATGAAATAAATCATGAATGAGTTAAAAGGTTAACCTTTATTTATGTTTCACCTTTTAACTGCCTCTAACCTATTCTCATGCATGTTTACATACATGGTTATGTAGATTTTACAACAGCTCAACCCATCCTAAAGCCCTTGAACTTTGCTCATTTCATTTAATAGGCCCCTCAGCTTTACGTCTGTTTTAAACCCCTGAACTTTTCAAATTTATCCTTTGAGGCCCTTTTCTGGCAGGTGTTGAGAGAATCACTCTCATTCTTTGATGAATGCGTGTTAAGGCAATGAAATATGTGAATGCCCAGCTGAAAAATGGGAAGAACTCATTCTGAGAGTCCCTGAACTTTTCTTGTTTGTTTTAATAAGTCCCTCCCTCATCTTTTAATTTTGTCAGTTTTAAACCTCTGAATCCATCTTTCCAGTCAGCCATATTACACTTTATTCCATTTGTCAACCTACATGGCATTCCATTTATAACTCTGTCAAAAAAGGTTCGTAGGATAAATTTGAAAAAGGGATTTAAAACTGACAAAATAAAGTTGAGGGGCTTATTAAAACAAACAAATGAAGTTCAGGGGCTCCAAAATGGGTTCTGCCATTTTAGAACTTTATGTGATTGTGAACTCCTTTAATTGTGACCTGTTGATTGAAATTCTGTATGGAAATAGGAAAACTAATTTTGGCTGTTTGAAACTGTGGTATCGCTTTTCCTTGCCCAAAGATGAGCTGGGTCTAGAATCTTGTGAATGGCATATCAATTAAATTCATGCATAATTTAGCATCACAAGCATGGAGTCATTTTTCTTATGGTACATTGTTTCCACCCTAGATTTTGTTTTCTTAAATCTTACATGGGTTGCTTAACTCTCATTCCTCACATATGTTTATACTGATCTACTTGTTGAGTTAAAGTAATTACTGGAGTTCATGTATCTTTCACTGCAGTTGTACGGCTTATGGGGCGTTCAGCCTCACACATTACCTTGGAGTGTGCATTGCAAACTCATCCAAACATTACAATCATTGGAGAAGAGGTACCTCTTTTAATCTGTTTTTCATTTTCAATTATTGACTGGGCACTAAGGGGACATACTGAATCTTTTTGTTGAAGCACTAGAACTTAGTTCCAATATTGATGTTGTTCCTTAGCTTTGGTGACATACTCAAACATTACAATCATTACCTGGGTATTTGACACATAAGACTGAGCTTGGTTTGAGCAGTAGTTTGTCAAAAGTTTTAAATAATTCATTTGTTGTGTTTTTGTGTGGTGCATTTTCTTATCAATTTTAGACAAGTTACCTGTATATATTTGCTATTACCTGATTCTAATATTCTATCTTGTTGTAGGTTGCTGCAAAGAAGCTTACTCTGAAAAATGTTACTGACTGCATTGTAGATGTAATCTGTAAACGTGCTGATCTGGGATATAACTACGGTGTAATACTTATTCCTGAAGGTCTAATTGATTTCATTCCTGAGGTACCAGTTGTCAATCTTGACACTTACTACACATCATTCCCATTTGCATGCATACATTTTTAGTATGTATATTTAATTCTGTATACCTGTAATGATCATGCATAATGGGTCATCAATGTGTTTGATTTTTGTTCTGCAGTGAAACATGGAAATATCTTAACATGCTAATTGCCTGTAATGATCATGCATAATGCGTCATCAATGTGTTTGATTTTTGTTCTGCAGTGAAACATGGAAATATCTTAACATGCTAATTGCTAATTGATATTTATGCACATGGTCACGCTGCAGGTGCAGCAACTCATTGCAGAACTGAATGAAATTTTGGCCCATGATGTTGTAGACGAAGGTGGCCTATGGAAAAAGAAACTTAGAAATCAATCTCGGCAGCTTTTCGAGTTTCTACCACAAGCAATTCAGGAACAATTGATGCTGGAAAGAGATCCACATGGAAATGTCCAAGTATTTATCATATAATATTGTTGGCTGTGATTTTCTGCCACTGAATTTTCTTTGGGCATCTTTGTTTATACTGCTTGGTTTTACTTTTTAGGTTGCCAAGATAGAGACGGAGAAAATGCTTATTCAAATGGTTGAAACTGAGTTGGAGAAGAGGAAACAGCAAGGCTCATATAAAGGTCAATTCAAAGGACAGTCCCACTTTTTTGGGTAATTATCTCCTTGAACTATGAAGAAAATCCAAATTTTGAGTCAGTCTCCCTTGTATGAGATTATGAGATTCTCTGTGTGGAGGGTATTATCAGTGTGCTCACTGATGCAGAAAAATTATGAATTCAAATATTTGGTTCCAATGTAAATTGTAAAAAATGATGCATGCGTTGCTTCATGGATTTCACTGATACTTGATTTCTGCCTCTCAGTTATGAAGGAAGATGTGGTTTGCCAACAAACTTTGATGCTACATACTGCTACGCCTTGGGCTATGCAGCTGGAGCTCTCCTTCACAGTGGAAAAACTGGGTTGATTTCCTCGGTTAGCTGCTTTGCATTTTATTTATTCTTGATCATTGTTATGGCAGTCTTCAGCCTTAAAAAGCAAATGCCATGATACTCGAATTACTCAAGTAATGTCTGAACTGGATATTGTTGCATTTTCAGGTTGGGAATTTGGGAGCTCCTGTTACAGAATGGACAGTTGGTGGCACTGCACTTACTTCTTTGATGGACGTGGAGAGGAGACATGGTATGCTTTTAACTTCCTATCTTATTCTTCTTTCGTCTTCTTATTGTCTTATTCTTCTCATAGCATATAATTTTTTTGTTTGTTTTTTTAATGATGATAAGCCTAACGATTACAAAAAAAACCTCAAACTTTTTCATATTTTCACACTTATACGCAAAACTTTCAAAATATGTAGTTTTACCCAAAATTGGCCAAACTTGTATGGCTTATACCCAAATTCAAATTAAAAACTATTGTCATTTGCTAACATGATTATTATATAATTGTCATGCGTGGTATAAAAATATTTGTCGAATCCATATCAACTGAAATTTCCAAAATAAAATTGAAACCAAGTCATTTTTTGTTTTCCAAAAAAATTATTTGAAATTTTATTATGAATAAAATATTAATCTTTTACAATTTTATTTCATTTTTTAAAAAATATCAATTTCACAACAGAAAATGTAATCTTTTAAAACAAAAATAACTACTTCAGCAAATAGTATAAGTTCCTCACTTTTAATTTTGAAATTGGATACCACTGTTATAAGTTTAGCTAATTTTGGGTAAAACTGTCTATTCTGAAAGGTATGGGTCGAACTGTGAAAATGCAAAAGGGTTTGGATTTTTTTTTTTCTGTTATCAAATCATGATGATATAATTGTTTTGTTTCCTGCTTCCAAAAGCACATGATACATGGATAGTGTGCATGGATCTCTTGGACTTTTTAAATTTAGTTACTTTAGTTTATTAAATAAAATGTTGTTTATTTGGCATGGATCTGTGAGGTTGAATGTTATGCGTGATAATTCATCAGTGTTCCAGCAATATTGTAGCACTTGTTGTTATGACTCTTTGGGAGTTACTTTTTACTCATTTGAGCTTTCTAAAGAAGGATTCTCTTTTTCTCCCCTTTTCTCTTGGCAGGTAAATTCAAGCCTGTAATCAAGAAGGCAATGGTTGAGCTCGAGGGTAAGAATTGGTTCTCATGGACATTCCATTTCTGTTTGGCAACAGGGTTCTAGGTTGCTGCTAATGTATATGTTGACCTTTTTTGTGTTTATTCAGAACGATGTACTCGTCACTATTCAGTGTATTATACCATTTACTTGCATTGATCATTCTGCATTCTGCCAAGAAATTTTCAGCTGCAAATTACTTATGAAATTTCAGGTGCCCCATTCAAGAAATTTGCATCCATGCGAGATGAGTGGGCACTCAAGAATAGGTACATTAGTCCTGGTAAGTTTCTGTGTTAAACTTTATTCTTGGTAATGACTTGGCCTGATTTACTTGATATGAATCTAATGTACTGAATTTCTATTGTAATTGTGGATCACTTTCGGGCAATCAGGGCTTAACCATGTTAAGTTTGTGCGACTTAACTCTGTTAATTTATCTCAGGTCCAATCCAGTTTATGGGCACAGGATCTGATGCCGTTAATCACATCTTGTTGTTGGAATTGGGAGTTGACGCTTAGGCATAATTATGGGCTTGCGGATGTGGTGGGACTTCATGTTCTACCGCTCAAATGTTTTTGCTGCTTTTTTTTAACCCCCCCCTCCAACCAAATTTCTTCTTTTTTTTTTTTTTTACATGCAGCTAAAGATTGATATATATATAGTGTACATATATTATAATGTACATGCAGTTCAATGTCAATGTATATGTATTTCAATATTAATATATATTGGTCTGAATTTATAAAGTAATGTAAACATAGGCCAATGATATAATTTGCAGTAAATGCACAACACAAGGTAGATCATATCCACAGTAAATGATCCAACTCAGCTCAACTGTAGCCCTATAACTTTAGTGGATCACTTAACGCAATGAGAGCTTTCGTTTGTTGAGTGAAAGAGACCCCGGACCAACCTATATTTAGTTGTTCATCATTAGACTCCGCACAAAATCTTTGTTTCCCATAATAATGGCTGTTATGAACTTTATTTGTAACCATGATATTTGCTCTATGGATATCCTTGTAGACCTGACAATATTGCCACACCCTGCATTTCCTCATCTAATCAATTAAAAGATTTTCCATGTGCCCTGCCTCCCAACTCTTGAGTGGACTATAAAACAGCATTGCTTTGGTAACATTGTGACTTGTAAGACCATCAACTTGAAACTCTAAAGTTACACATGAATATGAATGATCATAATAATAATTCAGGAAAGAAATTCGGTTCCCAAGGTGCAGCTGTTGCATTTTTTTTGCGCTGGTGATGACTAAGGCAAACAAAAAATTTTTGAGTACTAAAGAAAAGGCAAAATGAAGATAGTAGGTAAGCATCGCATCGTAACCACCAAAAATAATCAATAATCAATAATGATACAAAATTTATATACATAAAGAAGGTTTCCTATTCCACGGGACAAATATACAAAGTCAAGTGTTTGATAATCGAGGGAGAGAAAACGGTGAAGGCCAAGGCCTAGTGCTCTGAGCCAGCCATTGGCTAAGTCGTTTCGTTCGGGCTGTGTAGTGATGATGGGTCCACCGACACACACACTTCTGCTGTGGATCCTTCAAACACTTCGTGGTCCCTCTACTCACTTGCCTCAATAAATAAAATATTTGTGATGGTAATATTTCATTTTCTAACTAAATTAGGACAGGCAGAAAAAAAAAATGAGGAACTGGGAAGAGCTTAGTTATATTGCTTGTATAATTCATACTATCCAACCGAAAAGTTAAAAGAAAGAGAAAAAGATATGTCAAGTTTAGTTTAATAAAGCAAATCTACATATTGATGTTAGGACCTTATTACTAATGGATTAGACTTTGAATAAGAGTATTTTCACATTGTAATAGATTTTTTTTAGAAGTATATTTTCAGTTAAATTCATATATCAATTAAGACTAAATTTATTTTCAAATGATTGTAAAAGCATATTTTGACATCAATCTAATGTATTCAAAAATATTTATCATAATGAATAATTTGTTTCTTCTATTCACTACGTGCATGATAAAGGAGTAAAGAGTTAATTAATAAAGTATTCAATGTATCAACTAACAGAATATGTATTGAAAACAGCTGAGAATAATTATAACCTCTGATAATGTTGTATATGCATCTTTTTTCTTCTCCTTGTTCTGGAATTTTATGGTCTTTATAGTAGTCTGGCTGTCACCGGTTATACAATTATTTGCCCATTTAAATTTTAAACTTGTTTCAGCTGCATATATATATATATATATGTATATATATATATATATAATCAACTGAATCACTTAAATTATACCGCATTACAAGAAGAGAATTTGTTCTAGCCCTTAATGGTGGAGCAGGATCATCAATAAATTTTGTAGCAACAAGGGCCACAATGCACATGGGTTCACGTACTAGTTCCTCGAGCCACCAACTGCATCCTACCCAGCAATGAAGGAAGAATTAAGATTCACTAGAATGATGAAATGGCCAATCCCATTGGGAAAAACACAGACCATATGCAAATATAAATGGGAACCATTTTAAGCACATTATTTTTTATATTCATTAAGCATATACTACTACAAGTATATGATCTCTTAGGCATTTTCTGAAAATGTACCACTTTATCAGGAAACTTCCATTCTAACTAATCAATCATGGGCCAAATTTTGAAAGTGCAGAGATGATCATAATTAAAAAAAAATATAATGATATTATTATTGGAGTTATCTTTATAATTGAAAAACTAACTTTAAAAAAAAAAAAAAGGAATATAGTAACTATATGTATGATGGAGTAGGGCACTTGGCAACCTCGGAGCTACGAGCTAAAGAAGAGGTAGAAAGGAGGAAGAGGCAGTTGCTATCAAAAGGGACCCAACACGTTAATGAAAATAATGGTGTTTTTAGCCTTCACATGCTTCATCATTTTGCCTACAAACAAATGTGATTCTCTTCTCTTGCTTAATTATCTCTACCCGTCGTTTAGATTCCAAGTAGCTCTCACAGCCAGCCAACCACTTCCCCATCAATCCTTTTGTTTCATAGTATTAAGGGGTCCCGCTTAGATTGTTTCTTTTTCTTTTCCTTTTCTTTTTTTTTAAAAAAAATTATTTTATTTTTCTTGTATGTATATGTATCTGTTTAACTTGTGGACATCACATGGTTCAAATTCATAGTTGATATTATAGTATAACATTATTGTGGAGCCCATGGGATAATCTTTGGATATATGATGTAATGTAATTCTGTAAAAGGAGGTAACACCTATATGCAAATTTAAATGAGGATCTAATTAAAGCTTTAGAAGTTTGATCCCGTCACCTTGATCTCTGCTCTCCATGATATCTAACAGAAAATTTATCATTTCTCAAACTAATTCAAATTATTAAAAATTAATTTGCTTATTTTCTTTACATGTCACCAAGTGCATATATCAACAGTGTCATGCATGCTATGCCTGACGTTATCGGTTCTAGATGTCAATCAGTGTCCGCCATCCCACCCAGCCTAAGGGATGCCTCAGATTGGTTTGTGCAATAGGTTGAGTTGGGTGGTTTGTATTACTAGGGCCCACACTGCCTGCACCTCGTTATTGCCACGGTGTCCGTCTTATCATCTTCGCTTTCACAAGTCTGTGTTTTGGTGGTGGTGGAGCTTCACGTAATTGCCATTTGCTTCCAAAAAGGCCACCCTTAATTGCTACTCACTACAAAATTATAGTCATCACATGTATATCTCTCCTTCTCTTTGGCTTATTCCCTCTTCTCCCGTAATTAAACTTAAGGCGGAGCATTAGATTCAAAGATTTTTAAATTAGATCAACTAATTAAATTAAAATAAATCAAAATTAAAAATTTTCAAGGTGAATAATCAAATATTAGAATTAGACTGTATTAATTTTTTTTAAACATTACAGTAGATGAGATTTTATATCGTCTCATACTGAAAAATATAATTGAACTGTAGTTATATATATATTACTAATTAACTCACTCAATTAGTATATATTATTAATAATTATACTACTTATAAATTAATAATAAATATTAAAATTTTAATTGAACATTTAATGTGCAAGTTATTCATTATGATTTATTAATTTATCACTTATTTATTTTAGTGTTTGAATGATTAAAAGTGAAAAATATAAATTTTATTTTATTTTAGTTCATAAAGATAAAAAATTTAAAATATAATTTTTAATAAATTGAAATAACTGAATGTCTAAACCGGTATCGAACCAAATTTAACTATCTCAAAAAAACTGAAAAACTAAATTTAATTATCCTGATTTTATAAAGAATCTAATTGAACTGAAAATTTGAGATAATATTGATTCTCTATTTTAAAATCTTCGAAATTTTGATATAATTCTGAAGGTTTTCAAATCTCCTAATTATATCTAACTATGCTACACCCCTAATTAAAATCACTCGCCCAACTTATAAGATGCATGCATCTATTTCTATTACTTCTTTATATTCATTTCATCAACTCCAAATCTCTCTTTTTTTTTTTTTTCTGCTTAGTTGAGCTTTTGAGTTGTGATTCGGAGACCCATTTTCTCCCCATAAAACAAGACATAAAGACATATTGCAAAGATGTCAACTCTCACTCTACGGCACCGACTATTTCCTTTGCTTTAACAATCCAAACTAAATCTAATGAATCAAGTGAGTGCTAATATGATAGGTTTCTTGATGCTCTTGAAAAATGTGGAAGGTATAGAAGTTCTTGGATTTGATTTTCCTAATAGTGTTTTTGAGTTAAACCGAATTCAATAATATTGAATTCAAGCTCGAATTTGATCATAAATTATAAAATTTGAAATTAATCTAGTTTTATTTTTCAAATTTAAGATTAGCCTAATAAAACATTTGATTAAATTAGTTAACATTTTAAATATAATATTTTAATACTTAAATTTAATTTAATAAACTATTAAAATACTATGAACTCGAATTAATTAATATCAAAATCAATTTTGTTTTTTTAAAAATTGCTTTCAAATAAGTCGTAAACTATTTCCGCTTCTTTTCCATCACTGTCCTAAATATTTTAATTTTATAACGAGAGTTAGCATCTAATTTATGGCCCGTTGAATTTTCAACAATAATAAAAATCTAACGGATCCATATGAACATGATGATCACCAATTGCTTTTGCTCGTTAATCCTCACCTGTCGACCATCACCACTGACTTGACATCACTCTCGGCTTAATAACCTTTAAGAGAGAAGTGGTGGCCCCAATCCTAATATTATAGTCAACCCACTTGCACTGGTATATTATTTTATAATAATGCATCAGATGGAAATACTGAATCTTTCGAAGGTGTGCCTAAAATTAGAAGTGTGACCAAATAAATTAAACTCGAATCCGATTCGTAACATTTAAA
>CATIWR010107572.1:0-45047 GCA_949677035.1 Omphalea diandra
AACATACACCCTGCCACCTCAGCTCCGCCACCGACCCCATCAACACAACCCAGTAACATCACCTCATCCTCCGCCTCCGAAGCTGCTGACGCCCTCTCCAGTCTCCTCCACCGCCTGCCTCCTACCCTCTCCCTCTCCCTCCCCACTCGCCGCTCGCCTCCTCCAACCACCTCTCCCCCTACCATCTGCCTCTCCGACGACCCAACCTCCACCGACCTCACCCAGCTTGGTTTCTTCCAACTCACCTCCCACCGCATTCCTCCCCAACTCGCCAAGGCAGCAGAGTCTGAATCCCTCTCTCTCTTCGACCTCAGCACACCCCAAAAACAGTCTTACTTCCCCAAAAACTGGCCTCTGGGTTACGACAACGAGGACGGAAGTGGCGAGTCCTTTTGGCTCAATTCAGAGTCGAAGTTGGAGTTGGAGCTAGGTTCTTTGACTGAGTTGAGTCGGGAGCTGGGGAGAGTTGGGGTGGAGGTGATTGAGATGGTGTCACGTGCAGTTAGGTTTGATATCCCGGATCCGACCCGGATTAGGCTGTTGATGGTGGTGCATGAGGACAGCGGGGATAATAAGTGTGGTGTGTCGGGTGGATCTTATCCGTATGTAATCGCGTTACAGTATCAAATACGAAGGCAGAAGTATTCGTTGCTTTCGGATTCGGGTTGGGTTGACGTTTTGCCCGAGGTCGATTCGGTTCTTGTTACCATCGGCGACATTGCTCAGGTGAGTTGTTATCTTTTAATTTAACCATAGAAATATGGGTATCAAAGTAACTTACATACTCTCTATTTTACATTATTTACAATAGTGATATTTGAGATTTATTTATTGAAACTATTAATTTTTATTTCATGGTTCCTAATCATGAAATTATATATATATATATATATATATATATATATATATATATATATATATATATATATATACACACACACACACACGCACCTGAATTTAGAATATTTAATATATATGGTTATAATTTCTTAATTTCATAGTATTTAATTCTTTAAATTATTATACTTAAATAATTTCTTAAAAATTTATATTTATATTTTTTCATTTCTAATAATATGAAAGTTAAATTATCATCAAAGGGTGTATTTGAATATATAGTTAGTGAAAATACCATTAAATTATTTTTTTTAAATTACATCTAAAAGTTAAATTTACCTATGCACATAAATAGGTGACATATCTAGGTGAAATAGGGTATTTTGTGTTGTTTCTAATGTGCCATATTAGACGCATATATTAAACCTTTTATATTTAGATAATGAAAAAATAATACATATTTAATTATTGTATATATATTATTTATTTAATAATTTAAAGTAATACATCTAAAAAAATAATATTTTCCAAAAAAGTAGTAAATAAATGTCCTCTAAACTAAATTTCATGATAGTAATGAATTTAAAATATTATAGGTGAAATTTATAAAAAAAATTAATGTAATATCAAATTCAAATTTACATTCATTTTCAAATCAATGTAGAGGGATTTGAAATTTTCTTTAATTATCGAGGAACAAGAAATTTTTTAATTTTTTTGAACTTTGGAGCTGAAATCTTTAGATGGGGTCCAAGTGGCAATGGGGACCCCTCAGAAAGCTGGCATGGGGCTCGAACTTTTGGGTTCGATACCAAGTTTTGTAGACCAAGAAGTCCTAAGTAAGAATTTTTGTGCCAATAATATTATAAGATTATCCCAAACCTTTTGATGACTTCAAAGAAAATAAAATAAAATTCACACACGCATCTATTAGATGTGGAGAATTTGCATTATTTTATTCCAATTGGTCAGATTGTTCTACATATTGTCTGTGCCTGAATTCATTGAAAAAGTCATATTGGTTCACCAAATTCAGGCTTAGATTTTTAAGTAACTTTTACAAACATTTAAAAAATTTTAGCAATTAAAAAGATTGTGAGGAATAAAAAAATTAATGAGTATATTCATTTATGTCGAAGTGTCGTGATTGAGACATAAGATGATTCGAATATACTCTAATTGTATATAATTAAAATAAAAAAAGAAAAAGTAATATTATGTATATAATAAAATAATAGGTGTGGAGCAATGGGAAACTGAAGAAAGTAAGAGGAAGACCACTAGTATGTATGGAGGATGGCAACAACACAAGATGCATATCAATGACATTACTTATGACTCTTTCCATGGAAAGCACAGTGTCTCCTCTTCTTCCTAAGCAGGAGAATGCGGATGAAATCGAAGTTAAAAAAGAAGATGATGATGAAGAAACCCATAGCAACAAGGAAAAGGTCATTTTTAGCTCATTTTCTTTTGAAGACTATGCTTGGAGAGTCTATCATGAACCTCTCCTTTTCAAAGACCCACTTGATAAATACCGCATATCTAGCTAGCTAGATTTTTCTTTTCAAGTAATTTCTTTCCCACATTTTTTTCTTTATTGATTTTTAGTTCTTTTATCACTTTGAACATTGTTGTATCCCTTTTAATTTGCTATATTTCTTACTTGGAATGTTATTTTATTCCCTGATTTGTATGTTAAATGAGAAAATTAGATGTTCTATATCACTCATCTTCAAGTGTTTTTCATGCATAGGATTGAATATGACAGCTACTATATTTTAATTTGTATGGTCATAGAATACTGGTTAAAGAATCTAGGCATGAGGGAACAGCAAAACGTCACAGCCTGAGAAAATGAGAGAATAATAGTTTGATATTGTATTTGTTACATAATGCAAATGTGAAGAGATTGATGTAAAAAAAAGAATTGCATTTTCATTAAATTGGAGTCTCTTCAGTCTTTTGTGATATATGTAGGAGCACATAATCGAATAGTAAAGTGCATTCTTTTGATGAGTAGGATTTTGAATTGAATTTTTCCATCCATAATTATAATTAAAAAAAAAAAAAAAAGAGAGAACTATTCTCTTTTGTGCCGCTCACATGCTGATTCAAGATATTGAGCTTTCCATGAACTTTAAAAAAAAGTATAAATATATTTCCTTTGGTTTTTTTTAATTTAATCGTTTGTTTAGAAAATTTATTGATTGTTTTAAAAAATTAAAGAGATATTATAGTTAAACCAAAAAATAAGGTATCATATTTATAACATTTTTAATTTTGCCACTTTTTTATCAGACAGGATGAGTAATATTTTGATTATTTAATAAAAAGGTAATTTAGTTACATAAAATTTGAAAATAGATCTTATTGCGAGACCATTTAACTAGACCAATTAATAGCTACCGTACTTATTGATAATTTTTTATTATACTGCTCGACTTTGGTTTTTTTTTTTTTCACTTTTACTAAACTGAATGATATCCACAAATTATAAATCTGATTTAATAAATGTTTATACAACTTTTTATATCACAATAAATATCAGGCTCAAGCACCCAAAAAAAAAAAAAAAAGCCAAAGCACGAAAAATAAAATTAAAATAAAACCATAGATAAAATGTTGTAGTTATCGATCCTATAAAAGAGTAACGGTCCTCAAATTTATTTAGTTATAAGAGGCTTGGAATTGGACTCATGCAAGGCAAGAGGAATCAAAGCACCCACATGATAGTAAACGTCTCTAATTTATTTTCCATCTTCAGCAACACATTCTGCTACAAATAAGTCTTAAATTTAATGCAGTAAAAAAAAAAAAAAAGCATGGGAAAAATCCTGTTTCAACAACTCAAAAACCTGCAATTTACCCATAGTTCCGCATATTTAACTGTAGAAATATGGCTCCAAATTCAACAAAGCCAGTTCCAGAATAGCGCTACTCCACTTACATACAAACATAACAAAAAAAATGATAGATATGGTCTTTAAGCGGCAATGCTGAGTACCTGCATCCCTCCATAAGAATCCGAGGAAAACATTAACATTATGAAGCATGCAAATTGGCAGAACAAGAGAGATCACTGAAGCTGCAAAATCTTAGTCAACAACAGTGACGACCACCAGTAAGATTGATCCTATGACTGATGTGCAGTGTTCCACATTAGCTTCCTCCCTTCTGCTTGAGAGTGATCTTATCCCCAAGACTGAGAGCAATGCCCTGGGTCTTGCTTCTTATCCTGATATATCCACTAAGCTTCCCATCGATCTGTTTCTCAATGCTTACATTTACCAGAGCATCCTCCCCAAACACACTTTTAGCATACAAGTTAGCGGCTAGAAATCCGCATTCACCATCTAGTGCAGACCTGAAACTCAACCAATAAAAAGATACTTTGATTAGATAACCGATGCACATGGACACTAGCGAAAGACTGCCATCAGCTACAAATACTGGTTATATTAACAAGATACATCATGTAGATTGAAACAACTTACGGTGCTGTGAGACATTTCATGTTGGTTGACTTAATAATATGGTCAAGGAATTCCCTCTCCTCCTGAATTGTTGTATTAACAGCAACCTGAAACAAGTGATATAACTCAAACAACTGAACCATTGAAAACAAGAATTTGCAATTTCTGTATAACAGAGTTCAAATAAAAAATAATAAGAGCTCAGACCTTGGCTTAACAGTTTCCACGTCTACAAGCTATATATGATTGAGTGCAAAAAAAGCAGTGGGATCAAATCCTCAGATCAAAAAATCTATTATGGTAAACAATGATGGGTGGAGTTCAAGAAATCCATTGCGTAACACGGGCACAATAGCATCACACAAATAAAACAACATTACTAAGTATTCTCCTGTTAGCAGTGGCAGGATCACACAAGTCCTTGAAAGAAAAAGATGCATTCTTTGCATGATCAAAGAATGCAATTTGATAAACCTCACATAATTTATACTTTTTTTAAAAAAAAAAACAAAAATAGGTAATAGTGGAATTAAGTCAAAGGAAATACAAAAAATTACCTTGTTTTCCCATTCAAATTCAGCCCACATAGTTCTAAAAGCTGCATCTGTACAAACTGCAGGAGAGATATAGTCCATAATATCAATGTGGATATCATTAAGGACAACAACTGTCCGCTCAAGCACATTTGATGTCTCGTAAACAATGTTCCCAAAAATCACACCAGTCTCAGTTGATGACACCTTTATATTAGCCTTTATTTGCTTGCTTGATTCAGGAGCAAGTGTATAGTTCTGCGGCCGCTCAACAAGTTTAAGGTCACCCATAGTTGCCAACTCCAAGCACAAATTCTGAAGAGTTTCCTTTGTCCGGTTGATAATTGTAACATCGAGTACGATATCATAGTGATGAACAGTTACATATGCCTCAGCATAGACAGGATCACTAAAACCAGTAAGTTGAAGGATGCGGTTTAGCTTATTTTCATCATCTGCATCCTTGATGAACTCTCCAGTTGCACGTTTCAAATCATCCTGAACTTCATCTTCCAGTTCCAGCTGAGTCATCCCCTGAAGTTTAGAGGAACTCAGTAATTTGCAATATGAATATCAAATAATGCAGAATCAAATGAAGAGTTCCCAAGTAGTCACAGAAAATATGAATCTTAAAAGAAGAAAGAGTAAATGCAAAAAACTTTCAACAAACAGTCCCACAACAGATCTTGTGAAATAAGCACACACATGCATGAGTTCAAGCAAATTAAAAAAAAAAAAAAAAAACATAGCATACTACATAAAGTTCACCTTACAAAGTTTAAAAGACTAAGAGAACATGAATTTGTAAAAGACTGTAACAGACAAAATTTGGAAAGTTTTCTTACTTTCCTGCTCTTCAAATGGTAGAAATCAATCAGGTCATCTGGTTGTGCATGTGAAACCTGAGCTTTTGCCTTTAATTCCTCAGTTTCCCTCAACTGCTTCTCTGAAAGCATTTTTACAAAACTCTGATGGCAAGACTTCAACCATATCTTTCTGATGTCATCACCAGGATTGCAAAGTAATCTAATGCAGAGAAGAATCCTATCATAAGAATCACCATCAATAGGGTGTGGCAAAGCTGAAGATTCCCCTAATTGTAGCATGGAAACCATGATCAATAATGCCTGGGTGGATGCCTTATTCACCTCAACTTTGGAAGACTGCACCTCTTCCAATCTCAGAACAAGCTTTGTTAGGGTGCAAGCCACAACTGCTCCAAGGAAGAAATCACCAGTGAGAAGAAGGGATCTCAAATTCCCAGCAGACAGTGTCCCCTGAACAATGGTAGGTGGGGAAAATGCAGTCTCAGAGGCAGCACTTTGTGTTGCATAAGTCCCATCAGCAAGAATAGCTGGCCTTCTGGATGAAACAGTGGTGGAGTTTGCTTGCTGAGGCTTCTTTGAAGCATCAGAAGCTTCCCCTTCTTCTGAAACTGAATAGAAAGGCAACTCTCCAAGACACTGCTTGATGGTGGCTATGCCACTTTCAACTTCAGAAAGGGACAAGCAGTACTCTCCAATGATCCAAAGGGCACAGGAGCAGACCCTTGCAGCTCGGATTTGGTAGAAAGTATCCAATAACCTAGTTATTATGGAAACCCTAAGCTTAGGATTTGTTTCAATTATCTCACGAACGAAAACAACCACGTCGATAGCAGAAGCAACATTGCTATCTCCAAGGAAATCCATCAACAGATGAACCACGGTGCTTGCAACTTCTGGGAACTTAATAGCACAAGAATGAATAGCTTGAACGAGCATTTGTCTATATTCACCGTTCTTCTCAAGCTCTCCACTCTGAGTCTTAACAACTTCTTTCTTCAACATAAGAACAACCTCATTGATGTTTCGTGGGGTGATCAATTCAAGTACAATATCAAGTGTCTTCCTCTGAATGTCAAGATTTGGACTGGAGAGTGCCCTAAGAACATCCATTATCAGATCAATCATGATATCCCTATGAGAAGACTTGAGCTCATTCAGCCGATCAAGCACAATAAGCTTAACGTTGTTATCACTCTGAGACAAAAGAAGCTGACAATAAGTGTTGGCAGCAGCTCTAATAGCAGTAGGGGCAGATGACAGAGAAACAAGTGTCCCAGCACATTCATAAATAACTGCAGCAGAACGAGCATTCAACAAAGATATAATGATCTTAATGTACTTGCCCTTCTCTCCCCGATTTGTTCTGCACACCTTCCGAATCAACTCCAATACAACCATCTGAAGCAACTCACCCCATTCAGGAACTCTATCAACATTAGTCAACAGATAACGAATGGCTTGGTCCTGTGCGCATGTGAAGAGCATTAGAAATGCATTCCGCTTAGCAGATGGATCCTGCTCAGTTGAGAGAACTTTCTCGATCATTTCAGGAGCATCAACCAAAAGTTGCTCCCCATGCGGAAGCTTATATATAGACATCACAGCTAAAATAGCATTCCTCCTAATATAAGGATGGCGATGCTCCAGATTTTGCAGAACCGAAGGGATCAACGGCTCAATTATTTCTGTCTCATTCAAGCGGCACAAAAACCTCAACGTCACCCCACGAATGTATTCATTTGGGTGCTGAAGGTTGTTCCTCAAGTTTTGGCATATCAAAATCATTTCAGGCAACACCCGACCCTTGGCATCAGTTTTGTCGATAATTTCCAAGTAATAAAGCAACAGTTTTTGGACTGTGTGGTCCTCCGAGGGCAACACGTATCTAACAATTGTGATGAAGAGTTGGGGGAGCGTTTCACCATTCAGCAAAAGACTGATTGCCTTCTTCATGGCATCTATTTTCGCTGGCACATCATTGCCTTCGAGCGCTTCCTTAATCTCATTAGCGATTGCTGGGGTTCCTTTGTCAAAGTGAACCAGTAAACTACAGGATTTCTCCATTTCTTGTTTGTTTCCTGGGAATCCAATCAATTCGTGCTAAATTCAACTCAATCAAGAATAGGATTTAATCAAAATCAAAAACCAATCTGCCCACCAGGAAAATGCCAAGACAATAAATAATCAATTAAGGAAATCAAATCCAAAATAGCAGCACATTGAAAATTTCAAACCATCAAACAATAATAAAACGAAAAAAAAAATTAACACGTGAGTTCTGCATTACCTTAAGTTCTATAGGAAGAAGAAGAAATGCTCCCGTCGAGTAGATCTAGAGGATATATTAATTTTACACGGATTTGGTCCTCGATCTGGATCTGCAAAGTAAGAAGTCTTTACATATGTTTTCCCGGCCTCTATTTTCTCTACTTCGGGCTCAAGCCAGACCAGTAGCGATTGTTTAAGTTTCAGCAGCTGTGTTCATCTCCCGTAGCTAAGACCCATGGATCTTCATCATCTGAGCCATTCCTTTATAACTCCCGTTGGATATAGGTTTAGATTGACAGATGTCGCTGCTGCAACGCAAGGGTCTGGTTTTTTTTTTAGGAAACTATGGAATCAGAAAAATAACCGATCTCATCTCGTGCAGCCCAAAGATGGACGGCCATGATCCCCTCGCTCTGACTAACATCGACGGTTCAAATACCAATTACTACATCATAATAATATTTCATAATTATTCTAACTTATTGTGAAATATATTTTAAAACGCAATTTAACTTCTAAAAAATCAATTCTACTTTGTTCATAGCTTCCTATTACTTATTAATACTTAGGGAGCATTTGGTTGCCTAGTTCGGGATGTTAAATTTTAATGTTAAGTTTGCATAAAAATATTATATTCCTAATAAAATTAAATTTCTGAATATGTGGACTATAACTCTTATTTTTTTTATTAAAAAAATTATTTTTATGTCTATTATAAATTATATAATTATGTATAGACAATTGTATCTTTAATTAATATAATAGATAGGCATATATAACTTTATATGTAATTTTATTTACTAAATCAAAACTAAATTATTGGAAGCTGAAGTCTTTTATTATTTATTAAGTAATTATATATTTTTTATCATGAAATTTTATATTTGAATGCTTATCTTGACTAATTAGCATGTTTGATAAAATTTGAAGATTATATATATTTCATATTGAATTGATCATTATGATAAATCTATAATTATTTAATTCTTTGAATATTGTTTATATTTTATACTAAATTAATCGTTATGATAAATTTTATTGTATAAAATATATGAATTAATTAAATAAATATACAATTGCATTAGAGACATAATAGTAATCTAAATTAATATTTTTCAACTTTTCTAGATATAAACTACAAATATTAAGGGTTCGTTTGGATGACAAAATTAGAATTAGAATTCATGATTCTAATTCCAATTCTAATTCTATTAGAATTGGAATTGAGTTGGTATTCCAATTTTAGTGTTTGGATTGTAAAGTGATACCATTGAAATTAAACTGAAATTACAATTCTAATTTCAATTTTAATGTTTGGATGGTGAAATCACAAAATTGAAATTATAATTACAATTATAATTATAAATAAAACTAAAATTAAATATTAATATTCAAAATTATAAAATCTAAACTTCTAAATTTTATTTTAATTTTAGACACAAAAATAATAAAATATATTACCTGAAAATAATAAAAAAATATTAGAATTCAAATGATTAAAAAAAGGCCACCAACAAATTTTCATTCATGGAAAACGATTTTGAAAAACTTCATTAACACCTTTTTCATTTTAAATAGACCTTGCCACAATATTTATTATCTTATAAAATTATATCATTCACAAGGCTAACAAAGGCTAATACAAAACTAGAGAATCTCTATACAAAATAAACTTAGCTTATCTCATACAAAATAAATAAAGGCCAATAATAGTGGAGTGTAAATGATCTAACATCTTAGTCTGTCAAAAGCAAACAAAAGTACTCGATCTCAAGCTGTTTACAGCTCCAACCTTTTGTCGAGTAAGGTATTTTTCTCTTATATATTTTTGTAGAATGTAAAGAATGAAAAACAAATTACAAACACATAAAATTTGAGTATTTGAGTATTTGTTCAAAACAGATTAATACACATACTCATTCATCTATTGCAAGACCTTCCCCAACACTACAAGGGCCAGTATGAGGTGAGGTTCCATACAAGCTTCAAGAGTAGCCTCAACAAAAACAAATTATAAAAAAGTAAGACTAAGAAAGCAAGAAAAAAGAAAAGAAAAGAAAAGAAAAACTCTATGAATGCGTTATATCATTAAAGTAAAACTTTCTTTTATTAGTTAACATTGGCCAATAGGAGAGAGCATAATTTAACATTCCATTCATCTACTGAAATTATATAAAAAAAAAAAAAGTTCATCTCCTCATCCTACATTTCAAATCAATTCATAGATTAATTGTCAATTGGTCTAGCAAAGTTTGAGCTTTAGAGAAACAAGAAAAGACTAGAAGCTTGTCATTTTCTTTTTTTTTTTTTTTCTTAGAACCTTAATCCATAATCCCAGTGTAACAACTTAAATATTTAAATGTAAAAATTGAACTTTCATTTTTGGAAGAGATAACACTCTAATGTTTTTCACTTTGAACATCTAGATAATTAAGAATACTTAATAAGCCTCAAAAAAGAAAGAAAACATCTATACCTAAGTGCTCATCATATATAATACTTTAGGAAATGTACTTACAATTACGAAACATAAATTAATCATTCTTTTTTCCTTAGATCTTAAAGAAACAGAAGGAAATTTCAGGACAAAAATGAAAATCTGCAAAAAATATATGGACCAAAATCAACATCTAGACACGAATAGGTATTAATGAAAGCAAGAAAATTAGCATTAGAATACAAATGCATCGGCTCATTTTCACTCTATTGAATAAATCTGGACAGGTTTTCTAACAAAGCTAGGATTGAATACATCAAATGACATATATTTAGTCAACATTCCATTTCATATTATTCTCCCATAATTATCGATTCAACAACCTATAGATCATATAAATCCAAATAAGTTAGTCTTGAAATATATACATATAACACATCTCAATTCAAATCAATCTCAAATCAAACAGAAACATAACCCTAGAACCTAAACACATAGGAGTAACAAATAGAGATAAAAGCAAATCTTACTTGATTTGCTCGAGTAAAATGAAACTACTTGTTTTGATATCCCTTGTCGTGCTTTACTCTGTATAATTTGTTCCTCTATCATGCTTTGCTTTGTTGAGAGAAGAGTGTTGTGTGTGGAGAGACTATTGAGGGATGAACGAGATTTTACGTTTGTTAAAATTCTAATTCAAAAGACTTGAACTCAGGATTATAACATGAGTTAGACTTAATATTTGGAATTGGGTTAGAATTAGAGTTCCATTTCTTGATGGGCTGCCAAATAATGGAAATAAAATTTTGAACCCTAATTCCAAATATCATTTCCAATTATGTGCCTAATTCCAACATCCAAACGAGTTATAATTTTAAGTTTTCAAAAAATTTTTATATCTAACCAAATATAAAAATCTTACATTCGTATAATTACTTTCCTAAAAATTTACTTTCCTAATAACGTGATTCCAAATAGAAATGTCAAATTTCGGCAACCAAACACCTCCTAGAAGTATTTGATAACATAATTCAACACTTAAAATTAATATTTTAAACACTTAATTTCTTAAATTTGTTTGATAGTCTTTTTTATCCGTTACTAAAAAAGTTCAATTCAATTAGAATTCTCTTAAAATAATAAGTCAAAATTTTTAATTTAAAATTATCAGTTAACAGGTTTAGCCAACAGATACTCAAATATTGTTATTAATATAATCTATATATCCTTAATAACTCAACGGACTCTCCTTTAAAAACAAAATCTATTTAATATTCATTCAATAATTATAATTAGCTCTTAATTTTTCGTTCAAACCAAACAACTATAAATTAAATCATTCAGTTTTTAAAATTCAACTCTTAAATTTTTAGTATTTAATTTTCATTTTTATCAAGAATCATATTATTTAAAATTTTTTAACTGTTGCAATATTCCATGGTATTGGATGAGAGTTGGATAAGATGGAAAGAAAATTTTTTAAAAAAATGGTAAAAATATATGAAATGAGATGTAAATGAATTAATTTATTTTATTTTATTTAATATTTTTTAAAATAAGATTAATTTATGTAAATGATTTAAAATATTTTTATTTTTTTTTTTTAATCTTTAATTTGAAAATAAAAAAAGAGTACTTAGATTAAATAGATATAAATTTTAAATTTTCATTTACTTCAATTATATTATTAAAAATTATTAACAAAAAAATTATAAAAAACTCACAAACTTTTTAAGTTTCATTCATATTTCACTCTTCAACTTCTATACAATGTTTACAAACGTTATTTGCCCTTAAATGAGTGTTCGCATTAGTTGTAAAGTCTAAGTTAGTTATCAATATTTTTTTTTATAACAAATATCATCTAAATTCATCGTATTGAGTGTATACTCACTTTAGGTTGGGTGTGGTTAGGACTTAAGCAAAAAGTCTTCGCTTGGGATATTATCTAACAATCATCTCTATCGAAGATGAGAAATTGAAGCTCAATTACTTGAAAAAAAGCTTATAAGGGCATGGTAAATGCTGAAGTTTCAAATATTCTAATTGATTGAAACAAAATTTATCTATTACTCCATCCTCCTCACTTGTAAGAATTTTTTGTATAATTTTACAGTCAATTAAGCTCAATCTTGTGAGTTGCACCAAACTTCTGTCAAAGAGTCATCTCTTCCAAAGATAAGAAATTGAAGTGCAATTTCTTAAAGAAAAAAGCTTGTAAGGACATGATAAACACTAAAATTTCAAATATTCTAATGGATTGAAATGAATCTCATATGTTACTCCATCCTTCTCACTTGCAATAATTTCTTGTATAGTTTTGCAGTCAATTAAGCTCAATCTTATGCGTTGCACTAGACTTCTAGCTCATGTAGAAGTTAATAGATTAATCATTCCATGACATTTTGATACTTCCAAAGTTTTTAGATTTTGAAATGAAATGGTGGATGACACTCCAACAATTCTAAAGTTGTCAGATATTTAAAAATTAAGACTGGATTGTAGTCTTCGTTCACCATATGCGTGAGCTTTGGCAAATTCAACAACTTGAGAATTCTTAATTGTGCAAGCGACTCATAAAGTTTTTCCCCACTATTGATATTCCGTTCAAGTAGGACTACTTCTGATAAAGGATCACTCAGTACAAGCTTCATAAGATTGTGTAACTTTACCTACTTATTTGGAAAGCCTATCAATTCAAAAACTTTCAGGTCACAAAGTATCATTGGTGGAAATCTTTCATTCCATTCTAACCTTTGGATTACAATCAAGAAAATCAAACAAAACCAAACCAATTTTGTGGTTTTCTAGCCCATGATATCTGCACTAGAGTAGCATTAAGGATGAAGCCCAATATCCAATTTGTTGGACTTAGCTTAAAACTAAGTATTGCTACAAAACCATTTGAAGAACTTAATTTGGGAATGATTCTAAATGGATTTTTTAGTATCTTTCTTTTATGGGTTGGACCTTTATAAAAGTCCAACAGGCGTGATGTGATAGGGGGCTTTTTGACAAATAATATTATGGACCTTTGTCTATATAGTAACTCTCTGTCCATGTATTAACATGAAGTAGGAGTCTATGACACTTGCGGGAGGGAATAATAATACTTGCTCTTAGTTTGCACAACTTCTTACTTTTTTTTTCTTGCTTTATTTTTTTTAAAATGATTTTTATGTGTTGTTATATATTATAATTTTATATAAATTATATTATATTATTTAATTATATTATATTATTATAATTATATAATTTATATTATAATATATATAAATATTTAATATAATTTATATTATTATTTTAATTAATTATATTCTAATAATTATAATATATTATTCTATTAAATTATATTCTATTATATATTAATTTATTTTTTTATATAAACTATAAATTTATTATCAGTAAACTATAGGTTTATTTTTTGTAAACTATACGTTTATTTTTTGCAAACTGTAGATTCATTTTGGTATAAATTATAGATTTATTATTAGTAAACTATAGGTTCATTTAGTATAAACTGTAGATGTATTATCAGTAAACTAGAAGTTCATTTTTTGTAAAATATAAGTTCATTTTTTATAGTTTAATATTTGATATTTTCAAATTTTTTGTAATATTAAAATTGATAAACACTATAGAATTTATAAACTAAATATAAAATATGTTATAATTAATCCTAAATTATTATATTCTTTTATTTTTAATTGAAGATTTCAATACAATTATATTTTTTATTATATTATATTTTTATAATTTTTATTTTATATTTTGATATTATGTATAACATAAAATAAATATTCATTAGATTAAATAAATTATATATCTAAATTGATTTTTGTAGAATAAAAATCTCATTTATTAGAAAAATTTAAAAATAAAGCAAGAGAAAAAAAATAAAAGAAAAAATGTATCAAAAGAGAGAAATATATGACAAAAAAAGAAAAAAGACTCTTCATTTTTTTTTATAGCAGGTGTGATGGACTATTGGTCCATATTGCTATATGAATAAGAGTTTATGATATAACAACTAGAATTTTTCTCTCACATTTATGAATTATGCGCCCCAAGTTTAGGTTTAGATTTTTAAATACTCTTACTTTTACAAATATTTAAAAAAATTTGATAATTTCAAGATTGTAAGGGACAAACAATTCTTGTATTAGAATTGATTATTTTGACATAAAAAAATAAAATTTATGAGTAAAATCATTTATGTTAAAACACGAGGGAGGGAGAGTGTAGTTTTAATTGATATGTAAGACGATTTAAGGATATTCACTCTCTCTCTTATATATATACTAGTAGACAGCCCGCACGATAATGTACGTCTGAATTATTGTGAGAAATATTTTTTAATGTTATAATATATGAATTAAATAATAGAAAAATTATATATTTAGGCTATTATTAATTTTTTTATGAGCTCCTATTTTACATATTATACAATAAATTTGTGTTTGCAATTGTGTAAGATTTTCATAATTGAAAATAAATTCGAATAAATTGATTTATATTATTACCATCAAATTTATAAGAAATTAGTAAATAGATGTTTAATATTAATGAGTCATAATAATATTTTATGAAAAAATCACTATATAATACATATTTTTAGCTATAGATAATGCGCTAAACCCTATTATTTATATTTTGTTTACTATTATTTATTCATTTATATTGTATTGATAAAGACTAAATATTTATTAATAATTTTATTTTATATTTAATTTTTTTATTAATACTAAATATTTATTAGTATTATTAACAATATTATTAATATTAAAAATTAATATTATAACATGGTAAATGTTAAATATTAATATTATAATATTATTAACATATTATATATCATTATAATATATATATATATATATATATATTATTGTATACTATTTATTTTTTATATATATTATCTATATTTTATTAATTATTATGTTATTTGTATAATGTATTATTGTATAACCTATTTATAAAATATGTTAATATATATTATTGTACAATATATTTTATTATTAATATTATTATTGTTTTATTAATTGTTAATATTATAACATTATTTATATTTTGTTTATTATTATTTGTTAACTTATATTTTATCAATAAAGAATAAATATTTATTAATTATTTTATTTTATATTTACATTTTATTGTTAATCTTAAATATTTATTTGTTAATAATATTATAATTTTTTAATATATTACATATATAACATTATAATATTAATATTTCATATATATATATATATCATTATATATTTTTATTTTATATTATTTGCATTTTATTAGCAATATATTTTTATTAATTATAATGTTATTTATATAATCTACTATTATGTAACATATTATTGTAAAATATATTAAATATATTATTATATAATATATTATAATATAATACATTATTATATACAATATTAGAGGTAAGGGATAAAACCATAAGCTAATAAAAAAATTTTAATATTATATTTAATATTATTAATTATTAAAATTATAATAATAATATTTATATCCATTTATATTTTATTGATGAATATTAAATATAACATTCATTTTTATATCTATTTCAGTCATTTTCATTATTTTCTTTTTTTTTTCAATTTACAATATTTAAAAATAATAATTGTATTAAATCATTTTTTATATTAATTTTTTAAATAAATACCCTTAACATTACCTTTGACTTTGTATAATATATTTCCACTTATTTTTATATTTATTTGATTAATTTTTGTATAATTACAACTTTCTCTATTGTATATATTTTTATTTATTTTTTAGATGCCAACAAAATCAGTTTTTCAGATCTCTAGGACGGAAAAATAATTTTCTTTTCTTAGCATTTAATATTTGTTCAGTTAGTCGAATCCACGGCATAAGAGAAACCACTAATCAGGTTTGCACTCTGCCCCTATAATTGCCGAAGGAATTCCACAAAATCTCAAAAAATCATAAGCCCCTCCCAACATTGCTGCCCTGGAATTACAAAACTACCCATGGATGCAGTGCAATTCCTGGGTCAGTTTTATTGTGCGTGTCTATATATATATAAATATATAACACGTGTACCATGATTTATCAATTAATATATATAATTAATTCTTATTTCATAGTTAATTTTAGATAAATGATTGTTATTTGTCAACTAATTATTTATTTGCCATAAAAGTTTGACATTTGTAAAACTAATAGTTTGACACATAAATAACTAAAATTTTCATGTTAAACTATTCAATTAAAAATAACTATAAATAAAAATAAAAAAATACTAAAGAATACAAAATACACAATTGAAACATATAAGTGTAAAAAATAATTTTTATATATTATCTATTTTGACAATAAATATTTTTTATTTTCTTAACCACATATTTTGTATGAATATTTTATTTTATTAATATTTTTAAATAACATATTAATTTATAATCAGGTAAAGTGCTAATTATAGTTTAGTTCAATTTAAATTTCATATAATTACGAAATAAGTAGATCACACCTAAAAATTTGATGACTTAAAATCCTTAATTTGATCAAATTATATTTATTTTACTAATTATATTTAAATGACTTAATTGAAAAAAATTAATTTTTAGTAATTATAATAAAATTTTGAGCATAATTCAGTGAGTAAGAGCATAGATTACCCGCTTTGATTGTATTGGCAAGATTTTGATCTTCTTTCACATAGAAGTCCATCTAGAATGAACAAAAATATCTCTAGGAATTCTAAATTATACATACAATTTAAGAAAAAAACCGAACAACAGCACAGCAGCGAAATCGGAAGATGGAGATAAAGAAAGTAGAGAAAGAAAGCAGTCGTTACGCTGCGTTTTCTAAACGCAAGAACGGTATTTTCTAAAAAGCAACCGAACTTTCTACGTTTTGCGAAGTTGATGTTGCTGTCATCTTCGTCTTCTCTGAACATGGGAAAGTGTTTCCTTTTCGAAATTGGGAGGTCGACCGCGTTCTTAACCAGTATCCTGTAGTAACTGAGGAGGTGGAAGACAATTCTTGCTTAATAGGAAGTAATGTAATGGTAATAGTATTAGTAATGTGAAGAGCAAGAATTCAAGAAATCTCTCTTCGCCGGTTTGGAGGAGATGAAAAGAGATGTGAAGATGATGGGAAATAAGGGTAATGCGAATAATGGCGAGTTTTGGTGGAATTTGCCGATGGAGGAGATGAACAAGGAAGGGCTTGAAGGGTATAAGGAGTTGTTAGAACGGTTGAAGAAGAATGTTTTAGCAAGAATTGATGCTATCGCTGCTCCTAATGTTGTGTCTGAGTCGATGATTATTGATCAGTTTGTAGATCCGAATGCTTATGTTGTATCCTTCAGTGGCTTCACGTGAAGTAATAATGTTGATCAATTAAGGGCTTTTTTTTTTTGGGGGTTGTTTAGTCATCTCTGGTCGGATATTATTAGTTTATTACAGTGGAAATCTATGTTATTTTTTGGAAGCGCAAATTAATTATTTTCTTAGAGATGTGTGTTGTAATAATATACCACTCCTTTTTTGAATAATTAATTTTTTTTAAAAAAATTTATTACGATAATTATCATTTTAGAATAACAATATACTCTCTCATTTCCAAGATAAATATCGTTTTAAGGAGAAATTTTTGTTTCATAATATTTGATATTTTATAATTATTAATCAATATTAATTAATTTGTTCTATCTCCACATTTTTTCTCTTTCATAATAATTATTTTTTTAGAATGCATAATAATTTATAAAAATAATAAATTGAGAGTAATATAATCTTTTTTATATGTAATAATACCTATTAAATACAAATTTTAATATATATACAAAAACCTTAAACGACATCTATTATGGAATAGAGAAAATAATATTAGTTTTTTTACAAACTTATTTTCATTATCAACTCTCTTTCTTTATAATTAATTGTTTTATTATTAGTGTTACTGAGAGAGATTTGATTAAAGATAAAAAGATATTTTAATTTATATTAATTAAAATGATTTTTAATTAATTATTTTTTTAATGTAAGTACAGAGGAAATATGATGTTCTAGTGTGGTTAGAATTTAGGTTTGTATGTATTTTATTTTCTAGCCACATAGGTAATAATTGAATGGAATCAAAAGTTACCAAAGTGCCTCTACCCATTGATGCTAGACATCACGACTCCTGGAATGGTCTAGACATTTGGCAACAAAGGGTTCCAGCTTATGATCTGTATTTCTAAAGTTTATTTCAGGATGATGAGTGGAATGTCAACAAATGGGCATGGGTGGGTTTTCACCAAGTCAAATTTCTTTGGCTTCGTATAATTCAATTTCTACTAAGTTCAATTTCTAACGTTCATTTAAGGCCGCCATAGCAGTCTTCCTATTAATCCAACCCTCATGAGGAAAGGTGCATTAAATTACTCAATGCTAAGCCCAGAAAACCAAAGTCGAATTGCTAATCACGTCTTCATTAGGTTGAAAATTATGAAAGCACCTAGTTGTGATAATGGTTGGCTAGCTACAATCCATGGCCCTTCCATTTGCGGTTGAGATATGAATTTTGGGTGTTACACATATAACCAACAGACAATGGCCAAACACATAAATTCTTACATATATGAATTGAAAGTCTAAAAAATTTAGCAATCACATGAACTATGAAGCAAGCCCATTTTATGATCGTGCCTTCTTTACTATTGCCAGCCATCCCTTACCAACATCTTGATTGAGGATTTTGCTTTGTTAAATTGAGAATAGAAATCTTTTCTATCCCAATTTTATAAATTATCCATTGCCCTGTATTGATTGATTATAATTCCTCAAGAATAACCTTGCAATTAGAGATACACTAACGTGTTTGTTGTTACACTAGTAGTAATGTGGCTCAGTTTTGTTTAATATTTCCAAATATTATATTTTAATTTAACTTAAAATATTTATTTTAGTATATGATAGTAGAAAAATATATAAAATATTGATTTGATGAAATTATTAAATAAATTTCATAAAAAATATTATGAGTTAATAAATTAATGCATCAAAGTAACTTGTTTATTTTTACTTTTATAAAAATATATTTAAATAATTAATTGCTATGATTTGTTACCATTCTATTTTTAATGAAAAATTTGTAAAAAGAATCATATTTTATTTTCCTTTTAATCTTTTTGAGAGCTTATATTAAAATTGCAAAGAAGATTGTATGATGTTTAAATATAATGATAAAAATTATAATACACTACTAAATAATTTCGATTCATTAATAAAAACATTAAATAAAATTTAATTAACAGTTGCAATTTTAACATAACAAATTGGATTTTATTTTAATATGTTTTAAAGTTATGCAATAATTATAATTATTGTATTTGCATATAATTATTGTATATTTGGACTTTTGAATAATGATAATATTAATATGAAATCTTACATATTAGTCATAATATATTTATACTATATTTTACAATAATTATAATTATAAATATTTATATTGTATTTATTATTTTTTCATTATAATATTATTAAATGATATTTAATGATTTTTATATTAAATATATATAAATAATTAATATATGTATAACATTTTTTAGTCATAATATATTTATAATAATTATAATTATAATTATGAATATTTAATATATTATTAAATAATTAAATTTAAATTTATTTTTTTGCATTATATAATGAGCATTAAAATTAATTTAATGAATACTATAATAAATATATAAAAATAATTTTAATAAATTTCATATAGCAAGCTCTGTTAGGAGAAGTGACGTGACAAACTATTGATAAATTTTTCTAATATATATATATATATATATATATATTCTCCCAATTCAAAATCATCTCCTCTTCCTCATGGACACTCAAATATAAGCCAGCTATCCTTTCTTTCATGATGAAAACGGAAAGAAGAAAAAGAATATCAACCTCTCATATAGAGGAGAAAAATCGAAGCTCTCAACCAGGAGAGAGACTTACGTAATCTGCTAATTACAAAGGGCAGAAGTAATAATTAAAATTTCAGAAATATTTATTGAAATACATTTATTATGAGATTGATGAAAAAACTAAAATAATTTTTAAAAAATTTAAATTTATATTGAAAACGCATACAATTGATTAAAATCGAAGCTCTCAACCAGGAGAGAGAGACTCATGTAATCTGCTAATTACAAAGTGCAGACGTAATAATTAAAATTTAAGAAATATTTATTAAAATACATTTATTGTGAGATTGATGAAAAGACTAAAATGATCTTTAAAAAAATTAAATTTATATTGAAAACACATGAATTGATTAAGGGTAAAATTGTCATTTATAAATAATATTAATTATTTATTTTCGCTTGAGATACATTTATTACATTTTAACTTGAGTCAAATATCATGTCCTTATAAGGAAGTACTCTCTCTATTCTAAATTATATATCATTTTAGAAAAAAATTTTGACTTATAATATTTGACGTCTTACAATTATCTATGAACATTAATTAATTTTTTTTAATTTTATCATTTTTCTCTTTCATAATAATAATTTTTTTTAGAATACATAATAATTTATAAAAATAATTAATTAAGAGTAATATAATTTTTTATTTATATAATATCTATTAAATATAATTTTTAATATATATATATATATAAATTTTAAACGACACCTATTAATTTTAATTCAATGTGTGAAAATTGGCGCTAAGTACTGTTATAAGAAAAAAAAAGGATAGAAATAAAACGAATGGATAAAAGAAGAGTAATGATGGACCATACACAGTGGGCACGAAGTTCTTTTCAATTGATTGTGATAGTTAGAGAATCAGGAACATCCATGATCAATGAACATTTGAGTGAAAGTCCCTTGAAGGAGACCGTAGGCGTGTATCGTTGGCTTGTAAAAAAAGCGAGGTATCATCCAAAAGAATTGAAAGTACACAACAATATATTATGACGATCATGTTGGGGGTACTCACTACACATGGAAAGGGTTTTCTTTGGCTTTACTTTTCTCAAACATAAAGTTTCTAGTGATTTGGATATGGGTTTTGGCCCCTTAACACAAAGTAATCATCATTAATTCATAAAGAGCCTTCATAATTTGTAGTTGTTGGAGATAAAGAAAGATCACATGCTGCTCAATCAAATTAAGGGGTCGAAGGTTCAGAAGTACTTACAATAAGCAATATCATCAATTTGCTACCAACTTGAAACATTGACATTTGAAAAGATGATTGGATGAGTTTTGGCGACATCCATGATCTTCATATTTTTTATCCATAAAGTTGCATATTAAAAGCTTACTTATGGTTTATAAAATTAGTAGCAATTGAATAATATCATCTATAATAATGTAAATTGCTAAATTGATTGATGATTAAATAAGTGTATATACATTTGAATATATGCAAGAAGTTTTTATTATTTACAGTTCGATAGACAAAATAAAAACTCCCGAGTTTATTAATCTTAATTTTACTTTGACTTAAAAAATATGGTTAACTAATTAATTTGATCATTGATATATATTAAATTCTCTGTGTGATGAATATATGTATGCATATACATAAAGATATAGAGAATACAATCATGAAGGATATAATATGAATTATTCGGGGGCCCTGCCTTCTATCTTAATATTTACCCATCTAATTAAGATTTACTCGTACGATAAACATACTTCATATTGAACCTTAATTCCATATATTAGCTATACCAAAATCCAATAGAAAATAACATATGCTGTACCGAATATCTTACAATATCATGAACCACACCCTTCTTTTTTTCCTGACATTTTTTAAGACTAAGACCAACTATAGGTTGTTAAAACTTTGAACTTACTCCTAGATAGATATTACAGTAAGATCACTTAGATCAAATTAGTTAACAAAAATTAGAAAGCAAAATAAGTAAATAAATTGAGAGAGACAACTCTCTTTCTACCAGCCTCGTCGATAGTTTCTTGAAGAAAAACCCATCTCACCAAATCCCATATTGAACTAATCATTTTTTTTAAAAAAAAAAAAAAACCCTAATTCAATATTGTAAGCATTTCTTTATCTTGTCCAAATGTTTCTCTATATTTCCATCTCTTTTCCTTCCCTTTTCTTATCACTTTCTACTGTCTCATGCAGCCATCTAGAAGGAAAACACTTCTTTTTTCCTTAGTTACAGTAGCTGCAGCAGCCATGAAGCATAAGAAAAGCAACAATCTTCCAGTCTTTGTTGTCGTGTTTTCTGTTTTCCTTTTCGGGGTTTTCATGTATAATGAGGACGTCAAATCCATGGCTGAATTCCCATTTTCTTGGCCTAAATCTCAAGAAATCCAAGAAGAGGCATCAACACAAGAAAACCCAGTTCAAGAAACGACCAAGAATGATCAAGAAACAACTATTTCTATTTCTATTGGTTCAAGAACTTCACTAGGAGAACCTCATGATTCTGATGACCGAGAAAATCAAGTAAGTAACAAAGGCCATAAGCAGAAGATTGAATTTCCAGTGATCGAAGAAGAAGAAGAAGAAGAAGAAGAGGATGTTGAATTGCCACCAGAAGAGTGTGATCTTTTCACAGGCCAATGGGTTTTTGATAATGAGACGCGTCCTTTATATAAAGAAGATGAATGTGAGTTCCTTACTGCTCAAGTGACTTGCCTTAGGAATGGCAGAAAGGATTCTTTATACCAGAAATGGAAATGGCAGCCTAGAGATTGTTCTTTGCCTAAGTAAGTATAAAGTTTGATAAATTCTTGGTTTTTGTTCTTTTTCTATGTTTATCTTAACATTTTCTTGATTTATGGTGTTATTAATTAATCACTTTTTTTGTGTTATGTTAATAATAGTTTCAAGCCAAGATTGTTGCTAAATAAGCTAAGGAACAAAAGGCTTATGTTTGTTGGCGACTCATTGAATAGGAACCAATGGGAATCAATGATTTGTTTGGTTCAATCTGTCATTCCTCCTGGTAGGAAGACATGGAGGAAGGAAGGCTCTCTTGCTATTTTTGCCATGGAGGTAGCCAACTCTTAATTTCCTCCCTTTTCCGGTGTCTAGGTGTAATGTCATTGTCCTTTTTTACCTTTCATTAATTTTTTTTTATAGAATTCGACTAATAACATTAATTAATTACTTCTCTTCCAGTCTTCTTAGTTAGCAATGCTTGTTCGTGAAGTTACTTGATGGGTAAATGGATCTACTTTTTGTCATGATTATGTGATTCATCGTATCAAGAAATAGATTTCTTCAAATTCTGTATGTATATAACACTTGTCTAGCACTTGAGCTTTCGCTGGTAGAGTGAAGATCCTGCATAATGAACTTTAATTTTATTTGATTTTGATATTTTATAAAAAGTTTTCTTATCATTTCAAGAAATGTAATTGTAGGTGACCACCTAATCTAACAACTACAGAGTGGTTGGCCATGCAAAAAAAAAAATTTAGCAGCAATTTATTATTTATTTGTATATTAGGTTAACATATTATATGAATATTTCGTGAACTCCCTATATTTCCATGAAAAAAAATCATGGTATATGGCATGTATTATTTGTGGAAAGAAAGCTTCATGAATTTGATTGGGGGGTTTGGTGTTACAATTTCATTGTAGGACTACAATGCCACAATTGAGTTCTATTGGGCACCATTTCTGGTGGAATCAAACTCTGATGATCCAAATATGCACAGTATCTTGAACCGTATAATCATGCCAGAATCAATAAATAAACATGGTGTCAATTGGAACGCTGACTACCTCATTTTTAACACATACATATGGTGGATGAACACTTTGTCTATGAAAGTTTTGTAAGTACAATCCTATTTCTATTATTTATTAGGTGTTCCAATAAGATCATGAGGAAGATTTTTTTTTTTTTTTTATATTAAGCAGACGAGGATCATTCGATGAAGGGGCCACAGAATATGATGAGATCGAACGGCCAGTGGCTTATAGGAGAGTTCTGACGACATGGTCAAAGTGGGTAGATGAAAATATTGATCCTAATCATACCACTGTCTTCTTTACTAGCATGTCTCCTCTCCATATCAAGTAACGATCGTATCTTTAATTCTTTAATTTTTTCCCCAATGATTAGTCCATAATTTGTTTATTCTTAATTGGAACTACTATTCCATTAATTACTAAACGCTCGCCTCTTTTGTTTTTCAATTTTTCAATAGGAAAATAAAACAAAATCATAGATAATATCTAGAAAGTCTCTTTATTGGGCATTTTAAAAAAAATAATTTTAGCCTTATTTAATAGATTTTAAACATTATCTGCCTTGGCCATATTCTCATTCTCTTAAAGTTGTATAATATATAGTGCCACAATAATCCCAATTAGGTACATTAGGTGATCCTTGGTAGTTGATAGTGGTTCAGTAATCGCTAAGCTTGATTTCAATGATTGGACGTATATAGGTGGGAAAACAACTAATCACTATAATGATTCTAGTTACATGTTATAAATATATGATTGTTCTTCTTTTCTTGAATTGATAGGAGCCTGGATTGGTATAATCCAGATGGGATAAAATGTGCTAAGGAGACCACCCCCGTTTTAAATACAAGTATGCATTTAAATGTGGGCACAGACCGTAGGCTACTTGTTATAGCAGCAAATTTGACAAGATCAATGAAAGTACCTGTTCATTTTCTCAACATTACCATTCTTTCTGAATATAGAAAAGATGCACATACTTCAGTTTATACTATCCGCCAAGGCAAGATGCTTACTCCAGAACAACAGGCTGATCCAGCAACTTATGCTGATTGTATTCATTGGTGTCTTCCTGGATTACCCGATACATGGAACGAGTTCATCTATACACGTATCATTTCTAGCACGTGACCCTAAAAGATTTGCACGTGGGATTTTTTTTTTTTAATGCATTCTTGTAATTTCCCCACATTTTCTCTTTTAATTTAGCTTCTTATTATAGCTTGAATTCTAGGTTCCCATCATCCAAATTTTTTGTTCAGAACTTTGTTCAGCTTTACTTAACTAAGGTGGAGGAACTTAGTAGGCATGCAAGTTTTTGTTAATTGGGAGGCAATAGCATGCCTAAATTGAAAAATTGATAATTATTTGAGAACTGTATAATGCACTTGTGGAAAACGAAATGCTAAAGTAAATTCAAACTTGTATGTAAGACATAATTGCCTTTCATACTCAATTTTCTATATCTATTACTCGCTATTGATTTCTTGCTTAACTTTCTGCATTATTATGGTTGTCTTTTTCATTTTGAAATGAAATTTATTAATTGCTTCCAAAATTGGTATGACCCATTTTCTTAATTGTGGGTTACAAAAAACTTAATTTAAACTAACAATTACACTTTCTCTCTTAACTTTTCTCCCTGTGAGTGGTTTGTCTTTTTCATTTTGAGATGAAATTAATTAATTGCTTCCAAAATTGGTTATGACCCATTTTCTTAATGTTGAGTTACCAAAAAACTTAATTTGGACTAAACAATTATATCTCTCTATTAACTTTTCTCCTCGTGAGACCTTATCTTGATCTTTTCTTCCAAAACATTTCTTTACAATTTACATGGGAGTGGGTTAGGGAAAGTTTGTTTGTGAATTTTTTAATGATGTAAATGAGAATAAATAAAAAGTACAAGTTTGTATCTATTTACTTTCAAATGTCTATTTTTTTAATTTTTAAATCGGGGATAAATGATAAAATGGAAAGATTTTAAATAATTTACATCTATTAACCTCCCTTTAAAAGAAAACAACTCCCAAATAAAGTGAAGTTAATTAACTTTTTTTACATTCTATTTCATACCTTTCCATTGCTCTATTTAACTTTCCTTCATCATAAAAAAACTCCTATAGGATACCTTAGTTATTATCCTGTCTTATTTTCTCTTTTCATCTCCTCTTCCACCTACCTTTATTGCTACTTTTCTCATCAAAGTGTCTAATTAGTTTGGGATGGTAAACAAAAATTTAATACTACACTCTTCAAAACAACCTACAATAAATCACCTAATGGACCTAGATACCTAAGACTTACAAGACATGAATCAAACCTTTGATAATAGTCTTCTAAACCAAAACACACTTGACTTAGTCAGCAATGAAGGGGATGATGAAATAGGTAAGCAATTTGTCTTAGTTGAAAAATTAATCTCTGATAGGCCGATTTTATAAGACAGTATGAGAAAAATTATAAAGAAAATTGTGAAGCAAGGTGGATGATACTAATCCAATTCCTATATCGCTAGCTGTTATAATATGAATTCCTCCTTAGCAGAATTGGATAAAGCTTAATAAAAATATAGCATGAAAATTGGAATCTCCCACATAAACTACTACAGTAGTTGGCATAAACTACAAAGCCAACCTATTAACTGGCATAACAAGGAAAATTGTGTGTAATTCAACCGTTAAGAACAAAACTTTTGCTTTTAAAGAAGCCATATATTTCGCAGTTTATTTAGGATATCCTATTGTTATTTTTAAATTTGGTTCAACTGCCTTTGAGATATGATTGACCTTAAGATGAATATCAGTTAGGAAATAGAAGCTATTATAGGTGACATTCATTAGAGATTAACATTTTTTTTTTGTTATTTTAGGTTCAATCTTGTTTCTAGATTAGCTAATAAAACGGCTGATTGTATAGCTAGAATTCAAAGCAGCTGTTATTTTTAAATTTGGTTCAACTGCCTTTGGGATATAATTAACCTTAAGATGATTATTGGTTGTGAAAATCGAAGGTATTATAGGTGACATCCATAAGAGATTAACATTTTTTTTAGTTATTTTAGGCTCAATCTTGTTTCTAGAATAGCTAACAAAGCGGCTGATTGTATAGTTAGAATTCAAGATAAGAAAGGGTGCAATTCTAGTTGTATCTCTAAACCTCCCACTCCCTTTAAACATTTTTTGCACTTGGACACGTTTGGCTTTATGAATTTAGCTATGTTCAGGAAAACAAAAAAAAAAAAAGTTACAAAAACTTAAGGACATCTGTACGAGCCATTAAAGCAAAGTACCATGTTTCTTGCTAGTATAATCAACAGCCTAACTAAAGAAAATTCTTGCTTTTTCATAAAGAGAAAATAGGGCTATCCCACAGTAGATTCTCTTTCCCTCAACAAATGAAGACAAACTCATCACAATTGGATTTTTATTTAAAAAGAAAGGCCTATGTGTCACAACAATTTTATTTTTAGCCAAGCAAAAAATAATTGAGTTATTATGCAAGTACGTTCCTTGGATGCTTTCTGCCAAATTATGGCATACGTACTCCTAACTAATTTCCCATGACGGAATAGGTGGACCATAGATTCAACATCTGCTGTTGAAGTTTAGAAAATCATAATAAACAAACAAAGGAATTTTTTTTTTGTTTTTATCATTTATTGCATTTTCAGTCATTTGCATTATGTCATATACTATAAAATTATAATTATTTAATCTTACCGTAGATGATGGGCTTCTGTCGCCATATTATAAGCCTCTTATGTAATGGGGCTTCACCACCATCTTTGCTCAGAGTGTCACTTTTCTCAGAGGCCATTGAGTGTTGGGTCCAGTCGCTTCTTACCCCTTGATTGGATTGAGGTTTTTTAATGGTTAAAAAACTCTAACTTGGGAAATTATTTCTTATGGTAGAATAAGGGTTTGGAAAGGTTTAAAAAACTTTCTGAAACTTCGTTTTCTCAAACCTATTAATTCGGTGGGCCAAGAAGGATTGATTTTTTTATTTAGTTTTAAAATTTTGACTTTTTTTTTATTTTTATGTTATTTAAACTATTTAGTCCTCTATTTAAAACTTTTATTGACGGTCTTTTAATAATTTTAACATAAAACTTTTATTAAATCTTATCTTCTAATCAAATAAGATAAAATTAAATTATTAACTTTACTTTACTAAACCTTAAATAAGATAAAATTAAATTATTAACTTTACTTTACTAAACCTTACTTTGCCATACTTTAAAAAACTTATCTTACTCTACCATCTTGTTTTCCAAACAGGCTGTTAAGGAAAATTCTATTTATAGTTTCCTATTTTCTCTTTACAAATTTCCCCTTATTTAAATTTTTTTCTACAACTCTCGTCCTTTTCTTTTCTACTCCTTTAATTTTTACAACTCTTTTTTTTTTATTCTTTTTCAATTGCACAATCCATTTTCATCTTGCAATCTTATTTTTCACTTTCAACATAATCGTCAAATATTTTATATCAAAACAAGTCATTAATTCATGACAAATACTTTATAATATATCCATGATTTAAAAAAATCTTATAGTTTATAAAAATATTTAAATATCTTTAATTAAATATCATGTGTTATCTAATTAATTATTTCTAATGCGACAATATTCATATCATTAAAACATAGTGATTCAAATATTTTAATATTATCATTATATGAGACTTTTCATCACTAAGAATAATTGTGTCAATTGCACGCAATAAAAGCTATTAGTATGATTTGATCTATTAATACCTAAAACAAAAATTTTTTCTTTAGTTAATTTATACAGTATGATAAATTTTAATAAGAAAATTTTATAAAGTGTGATAAACTTTAATAATATAAATAGATTGTACATAAGTTTTAGTTAATTTATGAAGAGTGATAAATTTTAATAATATAAAAAAAATTATACATAAGTAACAAAGGTGAAAATATAATTTATTTAGAGTATATAAATAATATAATTTATCAAATTTATAATGAATGTAAAAAAGAAAATTGAATGTTAGCAAATAAAATTCCCCTTCTTAAAGATACCCAGTAGTTTTAGTGTTGCCGGCTCAAATGCCCATTTGAAAAGGAAAAAATTCAGTTAAGTTTCTCAAGATAATCCTCTCTTTTCTAATAAGTAAAAATATATTTTTTAAAATATTGATTTCTTTTAAGAATAGAACAGTGATCTGTTTAATGGAGAACTATTATGACATTAAATCCATTTGTACGCCATCACTTGTTGTAAATAATAGTAATGACGAATCAATTGGAGCTTTTTATTTTTTCCTTTGATAATTGGAAATCCTTCATGGAAAATTATTGGTTTAAAAATACTTCTCTGCACGTAATATAAATATCTCGTAAGTAACGATTAATTTTATTTTATCTTATAAAATGCAAAAGCACTCATATATTAGATACTGAATTATTACACTACTAATATGATGATATGACAAAATTAATTAGAGCTATGGCACAATATTTTTTTTTTCTTTGGGCTTTATTCAAAAAAATTTTTTGAGTTATTTGGTGTGGTATCCTGTGATTATTAAGCAGTTTTGTCATTTTTCACATGGTATCTATGGAAAAATTTTAAAGTATCTTAAAATTGGGTGCTTAAAGAGAGAAATAAAAAAATAATTTAAAAATACAATAAACATAAAAATTCTGAATAAAAAAATTTTCCATGAAAAAATTATAGAGATACTACCAAGTATCTATGGATGAATTATGTTTCACCAATTCATCAAAAAAAAGTGAAAATTTTCTACATGGCAAATTAAATTTCAACATATCCAATGTTTTTTAAAACTGAATTAGAGATCCAACTAGTTAGTTGGTTGATTTTCAATAGTTGGTTGATTTGATTGAGTTCAATTAGTTAATTTTTTTGAAAAATATATACAAATAATAGTTTTAAAATATTTAAAAATTTTAAAAGTATAATATGATAGAATAATAAAAATATTCTTAACAATTAATTTTGAGTAAAATGTCGTATTTTTAAAAAAATTTAATTTTTTTAGAAAATAATGTATTTTTAAATTAAATTGATTTCATCTTATTTTCAATTTTAGTCAAATTTTCAGATTTAATTTTTAATTTTAATCAATTTTCATTATTAAATAGAACCAAATCATTAATTAATTTACGATTTTATTAATCCAATTAATGGGTCCAATTCAATTAATAAATGAAACAAAGAGAGTTCTAGTCAAGAATTCAAATTGGTGATGAAAGTATATTTATTATCTTAAATGTGATGAGATGGACTTTGTAAGATTTGCAAAATCCTAATCATGGTATTACTGCGTAATCAAAGGAAAAGGTTTACAGAAAGCTCAATTATTCAACAGAATTCTAAGTGGTAAAGGACAACATCTGCTCCAACCCCAAGAAAGTGAGAAAAAGAAAGCATATAATTAGAAGAATAAAGACAGATTCTTCTTAAATCTTTATCTGTCGTCAAAGCATCTGTAGCTTGGCATGGATAATGGAGCTGAAGTAGGGCGAAGATGGATAAAGTCCTCTAAGTCAGTGTACCTAGCTAACTAGACAATGCCATGAATCCCGAGGTTGTGGTCCTATCTGGTTGATATGATATATATCTATAGTATATGCACCATGCCCTCATGCCATTAATTCAATAATAGAGTATCTATCTCGAGCTTTTCTTTTTTTAAAAAAAATAAAATAAAATATTATACTCATAGTCTTTTCTTTAATTCTGTATGGGTCCGTCATCTTCCACTTTCTAATTCCTATCTCATCACTGCCAATTTCGACAGCACATGTATTATTCTAATGCACTCTATGAAACTTCCCTCCAGATTCAACCATAAATGGAGCAATTATTCCATACTACTAGTCCTTTTCTTGATCTTGTTATTTAAATGGTTCATGTAGTGTGAGAAATTCAGGCCAGTAGCAGAGTCATTCTTCTTATCAGGAATTAAACTTCAAGAAATCCATAATGGTCATCAGCAGGTTATATTCCCACCAAAAGACTGTAATTTTTATACTGGGAACTGGGTTCTTGATAATGTGACTCACCCTCTATACAAGGAAGAAGGGTGTGAGTTCCTGTCAAGGCAAGTGACTTGTTTGAGAAATGGAAAGACAGATTCTTTATACCAGAACTGGAGGTGGCAACCAAAAGACTGTTCTTTGCCTAAGTGATCTGTCTTCTAAATTCTTGCATTTTGGCTCTATGCATTTCTCCCTCTAATGTGTTTGATGTAAAAAGGTTCAATACAAGATTGTTGCTTGAAAAACTTAAGGGAAAGCAGCTTATGTTTGTTGGAGATTTATTGAATAGAAACCAATGGGAATCAATGGTTTGCCTGGTCAATCAACCATTGTTCCTAGCAAGAAGAACTTGAATGAGTCTGGCTTTTCTTCTATTTTTAGAATTGAGGTATGCTTCCCGTGCCCTATATGAATTCCCTTTCCCTTTATAGTTTCTTCTGCCTAATGACATTTAGAAGTATATTTAACCGTAATGTTGATTTAGGACTATAATACTACAATAGAGTTTTACTGGGCACCATTTTTGGTTGAATCGAATTCAGACAATCCGCGGAAGCATAGCATATTAGACCGTATAATCATGCCTGAATCAATCAAGAAACATGGAGACAAATGGTTGGGCGTGGACTACTTGATCTCTAACACATATATGGTGGATGAACTCTGCTAACACGAAAGTCTTGTAAGTTAACCTTGTATGATGTTCTAAAGTTCTTCATACATAACAAAATGCAATTCAGGAAAGTTGAGAAGTTGATATGTTTCGCTTGTGGGGTTAATGGAAGCGAAGAAGGCGAGGAACGTTCAATAACGGGAATGCAGAATATGATGAGATTGAAAGGACAATAGCTTATGAAAGAGTGCCAAGGACATTGGCTAAGTGGATTGAAGAAAATGTCAATCCCAAGCTCACTTCTGTCTACTTCATGAGCATGTCCCCTCTTCACATCAAGTAAGCTACAACCCTTGCCTTAATGCTAATCTGTACCCTTGTCTTGATTTTGATAAGGAAATGCATATGTGCAAACGATTATAGGAGCATGGACTGGAATCATCCCGAAGAGATTAAGTGTGCTAAGGAGAGTACTCCCATGACTATTCCACTGAATGTAGGCGCAGATTATCGCCTACTCGCAATCGCAACAAAAGTGACACGATCCATCAATGTTCCTGTCCATCTGATCAACATTACTACACTCTCAGAGTACAGAAAAGATGCACATACCTCTGTATACACCACCCGCCAAGGTGTGCTGCTAACGCCGGAGCAGCAAGCTAAACCAGCAATGTATGCAGATTGCATCCATTGGTGTCTACCTGGGTTGCCTGATACTTGGAATGAACTCCTCTGTGCACACATAATTTGAGTCCTGAGCCCTTAGAATTTTGCTTCATGACACAATGTGTTGCTGATGCATAATTCACAGGTTTCAGTTTTTTTTTTTTTTTGGGAAAAGAAAACCTTTTCCTGAGAGAAAAAAGAAAATTTTTATCTTGAGCTTCTTGGCAGGAACTTAACAGAAATTTGATGGGGGTCTTACTTTGCACTTAGCTCTGACATTTTAAAGTTGATCCTCTGCAAATTTGTAGCCATGTATTTGGTCTTATAGCAACTTAATTAGTCTCTCTACTTTTGGATTGATTGTAGTCATTTATAAAGAAAAAAGAAAGAATGAAAGAATTAACTAGCTGAAAATTTCTTCCATATAGAAAATTTTTGAAGGTAGGGGTGTTACAAATTGAATATCTAAATATTTAATCAGCTATACTGATAGCAAAATATATTTGACTCAACTAATTTCTCTAAATTCACTAAATCGATGCAGCGGATGCACCTTGAAAATTATTCGGAGAGGGAGGTGTTAGCTGAAACTAATAGAAACTCTCTGAATATGCTATCTGAGTATGCTGCTGCAGATGATGAACAGAGGCCAAAATAGTTCCTTGCAACCTATTTATGGTGTGGATTGTAGATCTCAAGAGATATGATCCTTGTTAGAGATATGGTATCCTTTATATTATTATTATTATTTTGGATCTTTTTTCTGTTAGTATTATATTGCTCCACATGCATGTGGAGTTGCTTTGATATCAGAGACACATTGAAGTAAGAAGGGGGGAAAAGTCCCTGATGTTAAATTCAAGACAACCTCAATTTTGTATGTAGCATTTAAGGCGTATGGTAATTGTGCATAGGGTGTCAAAATGGATAATATCACATGCCAACATTATTCATAAAATACATAAAATTTATGAATTAAGGTTGAAATTTAGTGAATTTGTGTCGTAAATAGACTGATCCATTTATAATACAGTTTGTAATGAGTAGTGTAATGAATTGATATGTGAACTCGTCATAAAATACAGTTTGAACTCGTTATAACTTATTTAAGTTCATGTGACATGTTAATATGGTACAGTTTATTTATAATATATATAATTTATATATAATATTAAAATTAAAATAATTATGGCATAAAACATATAGATATTTTCTGTGTTTATTAAAAAGATTTTTAATGATATTTATTGGAAACTTTTATGTGTTTGTGTTTATTTATACGAATTTTTGAACTTTGGTATTGTATTAATTTTATTTAAATTTTTATTGATATTTGCTTTGGACTTTGAAAAATATATAATTATGGATAATGTTTCAATTAATTTGAGTAAAAATATAATATTTTTTCAATCATAAATTTATACGGTTTAAATGAGTCATCGTTGGATTCTATGATCCATATATAATCAATTAAGTAAATGAGTTAACCAAATGTTATATTTATGTAACTCATTTAAATTTCATGTTTGTGTTAAAATTGAGATATCTTGACATCATTAATAAATGAATTGTGTTCATATTGATATTAATCATATCACTTGAATGGGTTAATACAATATAAATATGACTCATTGACCTATTTTAACCATCCTATTTGTGCAATTTTAGTATTTCACCCTTTATATAAAATGGGAGGAAAACAAATACAGATAGAATGAAGGTAATTTTCTAATTGTAGTAAACATAGAAAATAATATAATAAAACTCAAATATAGTAGAGAGTAGGTGTGAACAAGCGGTTTAAACCAAATTGAGTGAATCGAATTAACTAGCTAAAATTTTCTTCTATATAAAAAATATTTGAAGGTAGAGAAGCTATAGATTAAATATCTACCTTGTGTATCGTGAGACAAATATTTAATCAGATATGATGTGAGCTAAGTATATTTGACCGTTAAAGTATTAAATAAACTCTTAAATTTATTCTAAAGTGGTAATAAAGGACAAAGTGAATTTTTTCTTCAAATTTATCCTTAAATTTATATTATTTCGTCAATTTTATGTATAACATTTAAGGCATATGGAGAACAAATATCATTTAAAGTTTTTACACATATATTAAAAATTATATTATTCTTAATTAATTATTTTTATAAATTATTATACACTCCAAAAAGAAACAATTATTATGAAAGAGAGAAAAAGTAGAGTTGAAAAAAATTAATTAATGTTCATTGATAATTGTAAAACGTTAAGTATTATGAAACAAAAATTTCTCTTTAAAACTGCATCTATTTTGGAACGAAGGGAGTAGATAGAATGAAACTATTTTCCCAATTGTAATAAACATATAAAATAATATAACAAAAACTCAAATGTAGTAGAGGAATAGAAAAAAAATTAGAAAATTAAATTTTCAAAGTATAAATCGAACATAATGAATTAAGTATACAAATTGAAATGAACCAAATTATTTTGGTTTTATTCGATTATAGTTTAATTTGGTTTGAATTAATTTTTTAAAAAATAATTTTTAAATTATTTAAATATAAATAATAGTTCTTAGAATATATTTTTAATAAATTTTAAATAGATTTGAACTATTTTAGTTTGATTTAATATAAGTTTAATATATTCTAACTTAATTTAAAGTAAATTCAAATTTGATTAAGTTAAATTAAATTTTTTATTAAAATTAAATCAAACCGAATTTACTAGATTTTTTTAAAAAATAAATCAATCAAACTTATATTTAAATCAAATAAAAAATTAAACGATTCAATTCAGTCAATTTTTTCCAGTTTAAACCATTTTATTTCCACCCCTTATAGACTTATATCAATATGAGAGGATTAAAAATTACTTTATTATAAGTTGGTAAGATAATTATTTCTCATTTATAAAAAAAAAAATTATTGATAAAGTGAGACGGGATAATATTTATGAACATTTTATACAAGAGCATGACTTCAATTTTAGCTAAATATACATTTTAAATTATGTTACTTCATAACTGAATCTTAACTTCTACCTGACAATTTAGAAAAAAAATTTCCTAGAATTTTAAATAAAATGAGATTATTCAAATGTGAAATTAGACTTCTTGCATTGTAAATAGGTTATTTGACCACTCAACTAGTGAATAAGGATCAATCAACATATAGATAACGTAACAAGTGTAAACTTAAAATATGAAAACAAAAAATTTTGAACAACTAAAACACAAAGAGACGATACATAGTTGCTTTCAAGATACACATGCAATTCATGATATCCACAAGAATAAGAGACCAAGACAGCTCATTTCTCAGTACCAGCCTCTATACTATTCCTCAGGTGGAAACCTTCCTGTCGGCAGCTTATGGCTTACTTCTTCCATACTTTTTCATGGCCTTTTAGGTACCAAGAGGCATTAAAACCAATTTTTTTAAAATTAGATCGGTCAGTAAACTGGTCAACTGATTAATTTCTGTATCAATAGATTTGATCGATTTAATTTAATTAATTTAATAATAAATAAAATTTAAAAAATATTATTAAAATAATTTTTAAATTAAAAATTATAAATATATAAATATATTTATAATACATAAAATATGAAAATTATCTCAAAAATCAAATCGGACCTAATCGAATTGATCACTGATTTGATTTTTTATTTTATTGATTTGGCCAGCTGATCTGATCTGATTTTCAAAATACTGATTAAAACTTTCCTAATTTTCCATTTTGATCTTTACCCATTATTTTTTACTGCTAGATTATTAAAACTTAACCACATTTTAATCCAATATAAATCCACCCAAACTACAATTTTAAGTGCATCATAATATTAAATAAATTACAGAAGATCACAACCCTTTATAATAAAAAAAAATTAAAATATTGTATTTATAGTGGACATCATCGCAAGTCTTAAATCTATGAATCTTGACTTTGACGCCTTTGATCAATTAGTGAGGGGTTTAACAACTAGAAGCTAGTTCACTAATACTAAAAACTAAATGTTATGCCATTGCTTCACTCTTGAGCAAGGTTAATTTCTTTTCAAGAATGTACCTTAACATTGCCTTATTGGCTATGGATTTCAGCATCATTAAGAGCACCACCATCCATCCAGCTATCCATCATAAGTTCAACACTTAAAAGATCAAAAAGACTGCTTCTTTCCAGCAGGAGACAATGAAGAATGGCAATGGCGGCCAAAGAAGCTTTTACCTTCCAACGTTACTAGTATTTTCTCTTTTTCTCTTTGGATATTTTCTGTTCAATGAACATGTGGACTTCATGTCACTCCCATTTCCAAGATTCAAAGAAACCTTACAAGAACCATACAACACCATCAATCCAAAAATCCAAGAAACTGCCGAGATTGAAAATAATAAGCTCCAAGAAATCATCGATGTGAAATCAGCCTTGGTGGAGCAAGAAGAGGCAAGCATGGAGCTACAATCTGCTGAAGAAGAAGATGAAGATGTTGTATTGCCACCACAAGACTGTGATATCTTCATAGGAGAATGGGTTCTTGATAACTTGACTCATCCTTTGTACAAAGAAGAAGAATGTGAGTTCCTGTCTGACTCAGTAACTTGCCTCAGAAATGGAAGAAAGGATTCTATGTACCAGAACTGGAGATGGCAGCCAAGAGACTGTCATTTGCCTAAGTAAGTATACATTTCTTTTTGATTAATTTGGTTCTCACTAGAATTCGAACCCCAAATCTTTTAATCTTGGAGATGATTTCAGTACTATTGAATCAAACACTCACTGATAGTAAGATAATGTATATGCATACTGTATGGTATATTAAGTATATATATACATGACTGATAGTAAGATAATGTATATGTATACTGTATGGTATATTAAGTATATATATACAAGTCCTAATTAAAAGTACATATACAGGTGAAGAAATTTTAATATGGTTTTTATGTTCTTGTGCGTGATTAATTATTGTTATTATTATTATTAAGGTTCAAACCAAAAGTATTGCTCAAAAAGATTAAAGGAAAGAGGCTAATGTTTGTTGGAGATTCACTGCATCATCAGCAATGGCAATCTATGGTTTGTCTGGTTCAGTCTGCCATTCCTCCACACAAGAAAAGCTTAATTAGCTATTCAAGCTCTCTTACTGTCTTCAAAATTGAGGTGATTTGTTTTAACTAATTGAGGTTATTGATTAGACAGTTACACAGATTTAAGGAAAAAAAATACTAATCACAAGGTGATTAGAGAGTAGATTGTGAGTTGAAACATATGCAGTGATTAGTTACTTCAGGTAAAATTAACCTTTTTCAGAACTTGGCATGTTTTAAACTTGCAGGACTACAATGCAACCATAGAATTTTACTGGGCACCATTCTTGGTAGAATCAAATTCAGACAAATTAACAAATAGGAATGGCCAATCTGACCGCATAATTATGCCTGACTCCATCTCAAAACATGGCGATAACTGGAAGCATGTTGATTACCTTATGTTTAATACTTACTTTTGGTGGATGAAGTCTAATTACATCAAAGCATTGTAAGTATCACCATATGCAATATCCTTTTCTTTCTGTCTTACTTTTTGCCTAATTAATAATGAAATTTTTTTATATAATCTTGATTCATCGCGAAGAATTGTAGATTAACCATTCATATCATTTCATGTACGTAACTTTTCATAAAAATAGATCGTAGTTTTTAAAATTTTAATTCAACACATGACATAATTTGAATGATTAGTTCACGATACGATGGTAAATAATGGATCAAGAGGAAGTTCTCTCTAGCTAGCCTATGCTCATGAATGAAGCATTGAATAACAAGAGATTTGACTTCCATCATGAGGTCTTGATCAATTTCTTTATCACTAACTTTCTTATGATTACTATATAATTATTAGTCTTAGCATGATTAAGAGATTGATAATTATTTTTCTAATGGAGTTGATGGAAAAGACGAGGAGGATCGTCAGATGAAGGGGCAATGGAGTATGATGAAACTGAGTTGCCAATAGCATATGAGAGAGCTTTGAGGACATGGTCTAAGTGGGTGGATGAAAATGTTAATCCAAAGCAAACTTCTGTTTTCTTCAGCAGCATGTCTCCTACACATATCAAGTACAATCCCAACTTCTTTTTCACATTTCTGGCCTTAATTATTAGTTACCATGTTCATTACTAATGCTAAAAAAGTTGACCATGAACATGAAATTGCAATTAGGAGCTTGGATTGGGACAATCCTGAAGGGATCAAGTGTGCAAAGGAAACTACTCCAATTTTAAACAGGGTCAAGCCATTTGAAGTGGGCACCAACCATCAACTTTATATGATTGCACTGAATGTGACTAGAGCAATGAGAGTACCTGTCCATTTTCTTAATGTAACCAAATTATCTGAGTACCGGAAAGATGCACATACTTCTATTTACACAGCAGTTGATGGCAAGTTACTCTCGCCGGAGCAAAAGTCTGATCCGGCTAAGTATGCTGATTGTCTACATTGGTGCCTTCCAGGATTACCTGATACGTGGAATGAATTGCTCTGTACACGTATTATATCTTATTCATGAGTCATATAAATTTTGTTTCAATTTTTTGCTAATTGTATTTTGTACAATGGTAGATGGCCATTCAATTTTCAATGGGTTAGAAGAGAAATCAAAGATGAAATAATCAAAATGCTGAGACCTTATTTTTAATTTTGTTTTCATATTTGATGATATTACACTAATTATATTTATAGAATAAATTTGATGTTGGATTTTTCAGTCCATTCAAATTACATTACATATTTCTTCCTCTCAACTCTCTTGTAAAAATTAGTTGAATTTTGGCACAATGCGTGAAATAATTTTATTGTAAGTATTAAAAAATAATATTTTATAAGATATCCTATTTATTAAAATTATTGTAATTCACTAGTTTTTTTTAGTGGGTAACATTTTCCTTTCAATAGCTCCCATCACATTGGTGAATGGAGAGAATTAAACTCGAGATCTCATTTCTCACAAGGTGCACTTCGCATCAGGTGTAACCAAAAATTTTAGTTACCCTGCACTAGACTATAAATATATTCTCATGATGACAATTAAAAAAAAAACTAATTATACATATATACATATGAGTAAGCTTTAATATATAATAATCATTTTTAAAAAAACTCTGGAAAAAGAAATTTAATTATTTAAATTGTTAGAAGTTAAATTAATAAAAATGACATTGAAAAATGTTTGGCGACTCGTTTCAAGGCATCCTTTTGGGCCCAAAATAAGGCTCTTAGTTAAATGCTTATTCTTAGGACCAAACAGAGTCAACATTGCTTTTAAAAAAACACTTATTTTTGGGAACCAAACAGAGCCTAACATTTTTATTTTTTTTTTTAAATGCATCTTTTCATTTTATTTTCCCTCTCATAAATCATGTACAACCAAGGCAATTTGAATTCATGAAAGGCAAGGCTTGACATTCAAGTGAGCAATAGTCAAAGACCAATTCATTGATTTGATTCATAAATAAGTTTTGACATATTTGCGTCATGGTTTTTTTTTTTAATCACATAATTATAGTTTAACATGATTTATCAATATACTATACAAATTTATTTAAAAATGATTGAACCTGTTTAGTCAATCTGATTTAAAATTTTAATATTAAAAGTTATTTTATTTTTCTATAATTTGTTACTTTACTATATAATTCTTTAACTTACTCAAATGTAATCACTTCGAATTTAATTTAAAAATTTTCAGGAAAAACTAAAACCAAAGCTGATAGAATATTTCAAAAAAAAAAAAAAACTAGTCACTATATACATCCACTATACAACCTAAAAATAAGAAGCCAAATATATATCAGAGAGTTATAAAAGCTAGCATGTCAACAACAAATAAGTTTGCTAAAAAAGATAAGTGCATCATATGAACAGCAAACAAAAACAAAAAGCTATCGAGGAAGTGCCATGTTGTGTTGCTGCATAATTCTTGTCTCTGACGACATGCAGTAAAAATGGCAATCACAATTAATGCTGTTGCGACTGGATACTGGTAATGAAAGGCTTTGGCCGTAGTGCTGATGGGCAGCTAGAAGGTGAAAGAAGAGAATGACGATGGGATGAGTAATGACCTCCTTTACTGATAATTAGTGATCTCCTTTACTGATAATAACACACAACAGATAAGATAAAAGATGACTCTCCAATCAAGTTTCCCATGCTATCCACGTGGACCATGGTGTAAAAATAGCCCAAGGCATACAAAAACATATCAATCCCTACCGCAACTGGCTAATGTAGATAACCTTGTCATCTGTGTATGCTATCTCACAAAATTTTACACTACTGTCATGCCCCTAAAAAAAGTCTCATCTGATAACTCAAAAGGCAAGCAGAAACACTAAGCATACGAGACACATAACTCCCCATATAAGCGTACTATGGGTGTAATGATATCAAAGTGTGTTAATAAAATGTGATAATGATGATTAAACTGTAGAAGCAGGGGGAGATGCCAGCAGTAAAAACACATCTCATCATGTGATAATGGCAATGATATATATATATATACACATGTGTATGTATGTGTTCATGTTTGTGCACATCACGTTTAGGAGTGATTGGGCTCAATTATGATCGATAACTTAAAAATATAAAATTTGAATAAGTATTTATAAATTTTGGTTCCATATATACGTTAATACATATGCACACAAGTATATATATATATATATATATATATATATATATATATATATATATATGTATATATAGGTTATATCTATTTATATATATTATATATATGTCATTTATATTTTAATATACTATATATATTAATTATAAAAATTTGGTTTGTTTTCATTTATTTTATTTAAATTTTTTTAAATAACTAAATAAATAAATTTATTGAATTGAATAAAATTGAAATTCAAACCGAATTAGATCAAATTTAAAATATTAGAATTAGAATAGGATCAAAATTTATAAATACTTATTGTAATTTTAGATATTTAAATAATTAATTTAGAATTAGGCTTGATCATCCCTAGATGTGATGCACAATTATATGATCATTATTTAATTATGTATTCATGTTAATCCAAATCTCAAAGATGCATCATATAGAGAACCCAACAAAAGTATTTAAGCAAGATTGACTTAATTTGATAATAACAAATCAAATTGAAAAATATATTTTTTTTTAATTTTGGGATTGATGGTTAATTTTCAATAATTGAAAACAGTCCTGATTAATTTTCAATAATTTTAAATATTGTCAACTAAGTCTAGGAAATGCTTTGGAATTGACTTCATCTAAAAACCTTTACAATGAAATCAGTCAACTGCTGTGCATTTTTCACGAAAGGTATAATTGGTAATTCGCCATAATAAAGAAAAATCTTAGTGAGTGAGGTAGAGAAACTAGTGAATACTAGACTTGACATAGTTGAGTAAGAGAGATCCTTGAAGAAGTCAATGACTTCAAAAAAATCAATTTTTGAGAAAGATGTATTAAAATTGAGAAAAGATAAAAAAAAAAAAAAAAAAAAAAATCCACAGAATAATAGTATCTTAACCCAAGACCTTATAAAATCTTTAGATTGAAGCACAAAGCCCTCCTACACAGATGATGGAACTTTTAATGAACTTTTGCCACAAAAAAAGTTATATACAAATCAAATAATCCTTATAAGACTAAATAAAATGCATGCATAAAGACAATCCTTTGAGGCCCATTATTTGTCCGACAGCATAGCTTTTCTTAGCCTTGATTATGAAAAGCATGCATTTAAAATGATAAATAAATGAATCACTATTATTAGATTTACAATCAAATCTGGAATGTCCAGTACTTTTGAAAACACCTACGAATTGTGTAAAGCCGCTAGGATTGACAATACTAAAATTTTTTAGGATTAACTAGCAGTCAATACATCCTTGAAAGAAGAGATTAATAAAAAAGTATTAATAGATGAAATATTATCTATAGTGGTAGACACTTCGAAAAATAGAATTCCAAGATTATTCAATCTCAACAGAGTCTTTAGAAAAGAAAAATCTTTATTGGCTTTAATGAAAGTGCAGAGCAGTGGTATGTATTATTATGAGAACTATATTGTAAATTTTAGAAATGTTACTATAATCTAGATATAGCTATCCAAAATTACATATTGAAATTGTTCTTTACTAAGATACCAGAATCCTGGACTAAAATAGTAAAAACGGTCTTTCACCTTCTCCTGAGTGAAGACAAAGTCACTAACAATTTAAGAAGTAGGATGTAGGCGATAAGGTATGCTATAAAAAAGACCTATACTAAACTCTTTTTTTTTTTTTTAATAAATAACCAATTTTATTAAAGGGGATAAACCATCTTAAGCAAAGAACTTAAGACGATGCAAAAACCCTCCTAGGACTACATACAAACGTTCCCGAGCATGTACAGACCATGATGCATTTGGTAGAATACATTGACAGCGGATACAAATTGTGAACATACATCTAATACTTAAACAAACAGACGAATATGGACTGGCAGACTATAAAAACAAATAATCAAGGACACCAGGAAAAACCAGGTAAATCAAGATAGTCCAACTCAGCAAACGTCCAAATCCGAGTGCAAGAAGTAGAGGTGGAACCAAACATAAGTCAAGGATAACTCCATCAGCTGCAATTGTAACCAGCCAGCCCATGGTAAATGCTTTGTAGGAACAGTGATCATAACCTGGAAATAAGATCAGTGGTTCTCGAATTACCTTGTTTTGCAAGAGCATCAGCCTGGTTGTTACCTTCTCTCAAGGTATGACGAAAGGAGATTCTGGGTATATACCAATACTAAACTCTAAATAAGGCAAAATGCAAACGTCTTCCTTATTTAAATAAGAGTTATTATTCTTAGCTTGAGTACATTCTAGGAGGTATGGTTGCCCATCAAGGAATAAGAAAAGATCTAGGACCGCATTTCCCTCTAAAACGAAAAGATTCACAAGATAAAGAAAAAGAAGGAACCAATAGAAAAAGAAGGATATTGATCGAGCCAATATTATTCAGTCGTTCAATTTGAAGACAACTCATGGATCAGGTTGCATCTACTGCTTTGCCTGAAAACAGGAGCCCAAAACAAGTTACTGTAACAGCCCAGGCTTTCATGACTTCCTGATCTGCCCTGAGTTTGATTGGGCTTCTTGAAAGGATTCCGTGGAAATTTAGTCTGTAGAATATATTTATCTGGACTGCCATGAAGGCGGATCCATCTAGAGTTATGGATTACATTAACAGATTAGATAATTTTGGTGCACCTGTTGTTGTGGAACTGGTTACAGTTTTTAGGAAGTTCAATTTAAATGTCCAAGCTGCTAATATGTTATTCGATAATATCCAATTATTTGAAATATATATATATATATATATATATATATATATATATATATTATGGAGGGAAGGAATATGTTATATGGACAGAAAAGGAAATGATTAAAATTTATAATGCTATTTATTGTCTTATAATTTTTAGAAAGTTTATTTTTAAATTTTATTAATAAAGAATCTTTATATAAAATTTAAAACGAGGGGTTAGTCTAGGTTAAGATTCCTACGAATAATCTTATTTAAAAATGATTTGTTGTATGAATATAATATAGAGGGTCATTTTATAATGTCATTATGGTATTGTATAATTTGAAATTCTAATTATTAGGTTTTTTCATTTTAATATTAGTTATTTATTATTATTACAATATCTTTTCTAATTAGCAAGTTATCAATAATTAATGTTTATTTAAAAATATTTATTTTATTTTATTTTTGTTATTTATAATTGAATGTATTTAAATTTTGTTATCTGTCAATATATTAGCTTAGCAATAACTACATTTGACAATCAATAAATTTAATAAAAATAAAAAGGATGATGTTTTCTATGCTATTTGATGGGTAATTTGTTTCACGTTCAACCAAACTGACTTGATTTAATATAATTAAATTTCTCATTAATAAAGTGGTTAAAGTAATATATGTATTTCAAATCAATTTTCATATTATATTTCAGGCAGATAAAAATTTAATTGTTCTCTGAACTTTTTTTAAAAAGTGCATATTAGTTTAAATTAAATTTTATTAATTTAATCCTCTATATACAGATTTAAGGGCTATTTAAATTATCAAATAATAAAAAATAATTTTTCATATTTAAAATCAATATATTTATTAAAATAATATACAAATATAAAACTTCATTTTTCTAAATAACAACTTTTCTTTTTTCAATTAATTACATTTTGATCCTCAATATCTCAAAAAAAAAAAAAATACTATATTTTTAGGTTCAATTTTCACTTCACACTTATATTTATTTTAGTCTTTCATTTTTCAAAATATTTTAAAAAGATATTAAATATTTTTATTGGTATAAGTGGTTGGTTTAATCAAGGAGGATGGACTCATTTATGCTTTGATCATAAACAAGTGAGCAGTTAGATAGATGTATAACAATAGCATATTATTTTATATATAATGATTTTAAATTTTAATTAATTAATGTTGATTTTATCATTATATATTTCATTGATAAGAGAGTTTATCCATTTCTTTATTGACCATAATTTTAATTTTGAGATAAGTCATTAGAATATTATTTCTAATCTTACATGTCATATATATATATATATATATA
>CATIWR010107575.1:0-15106 GCA_949677035.1 Omphalea diandra
ACACAGCACCCCCATAACATCTCGCTTATATATATATATATATAAATATATATATATATATATATATATATATATATATATATATATATATATATATATATATATATATATGCATTTAAAGTTTGTAGAAATATTAATGTACCTCTATTATGCATGTGTAAACATAGTCTGATAGTAAAGTGTCTTACGTGAAAGGTGACGTTTTGAGTTCGATTCCCCTGATGCACCAATATAGTGAAAGTTATTGAAAATGGGAAGTTAAGGTTATAGCCTAAAGTACTATTTCGGCCTATTAAGCTTTTGTGAATATACCTCTACTATGAGATACATGCTATTACGTATAAATCTTAAACTGAATTTCCATATTTAATTTTTATTGCATTACTCACACCATTTTCATAACTTTAAGAGTGTAGAAAATACATATATCATAAATAAATATCTAACAAACTAAAGTAATTATTCATATTTAATTTTTATTGAAGTTCTCACACGATTGTCATAACTTAAAGAGTGCATAAAATACATATATCATAAACAAATATCCAACAAACTAAAATAATTATTCATAATTCTTAGATCATTACATTTGCAATAGTTATTAAATATTACTAGAACAAAAACTGTTGATGTCAATATGTCCTTTCAATTCTACATTTGTTAATCTTTTCTTCAATTCTTTCTTACTTAAATGCCCTTTAATTGATATAATATATATCATCCAAACAAATATCTTAAAAGACTTTCTATTTTTTAGTGCAATCTTAAAAATTATAGATAATATTCATTTAATTTTTCTATGCAATTTTGAAAATACATAATTAATTTAGTTAATTTTCTATATAATCACTTAATTTTTTCACGTAACCTTGATAAATACATAATCACTTAATTTTTAATTATCTCTATATCAAGTTTTAGTTGTTGTCAATTTTTTATTTATATCAACTTATTTAACTCGCTAAAATTCAACTCCATCCATATAGTGCAAATATGTTATACATAACTTGAACAAGGTAACTAATATCATACTTTCATTGATTATATTATGTGTTAAATTAAATTGATTTTCAATAATTATTTATAAGTTTAAATAAACTATAACACTAATTATTTGCTTAATATGAACATTTTTTGATAAAATCTTATGAATTTAAGTTACATACTAAGTGAATTTGTTATTATAACAACGAGTAAAAATCTAGTAAATTTGATGAAACTCAAATTATGGTCAACTCATACAATCCAAATAAGTTTACACTCTCTTGTTGCTCATTGTATGTAGTATGTGTGTTGACTCCTCTAATAACAAAACACATAATCTCGAGAAATTGTAAAAGCTATATATACAATGGCAGAATCAAAAGGGGTTGGGATGGACTGAAGCCCCCCTAATCGTTGATGAAAAGATAGGGATAGAGGTTGGAACTGGGATTGAGCCCCTACCATGGATGGATGAGAAAGAGTTGGGGGGGGTTGCGGGTGGGAGGCAGGGGACGCAGGAGGGGGTTTAAAGGAAGACGAAGAGACCCCTCCCCTCCAAACCTTATTCTTTCTTATTTCCCACTTATTTATTTTTTCTTATTTCACACTAACTCAAAATGACGTCGTTTTGAATAAATGAAAAAAAAAAAAGCACTGCACTGTCCCCCTCCCAACCAAAAAAAAGAAACACTTTCTCACTTCGAAAATAATTTACAAATACAATCAATTATTCAATTAAAATTGAAATTTTTATTTTAAAAAAGAATCTCAACTATTCAAATGAAAATTTTATTTAAAAAAAGAATCTCAACTATTCAATTGAAAATAATCTACAAATATAACCAATTATATTTATCTAAATATGAGATGATATAAATTCATTTCTTGAAATAAATAATTAGGATTACTCATACCTATAAATGTCAACAAATACTTGTTTGGGAGGAGGATGGTGGTAGGGGTGAGCAAACGGTCGATTCGGTTCAATTTTTTACCAATATAAACCGAATTTTATATATTTAAAATCAAACCGAGCCAAAATTTTTGAAAAAATTGAATTAACCGAACCAATTAAATTAAAATTTATATGTCTATAAACCGAACCAAACTTATAAAAGTTTGATTTGGTTTGATTAAATTAAATATATTTTAAATTTAGTTTGATTCAAATTAGTTTAATTTATTAATAATTTCGATTTATTCAATTTTTTATGTCTTTTATCTTAAAAACTGATTTTTTTTAAAATTAAAATCGAACTCAATCGATTTTATCAAAAAAACAAACCAAATCGAATTGAACCAACTTGATCCAGTCAGTTGTTTTGATTCGGTCCAATATTTGCTCACCCCTAGATAGTGGGGAAGAGAGAGAGAGCAAGTGAGTGAAGTTGGTTCATTTTCATAAATTTTATATTTGATTTATGGGTAAAAAACTTTTAGTCAAACTAATATATATATATATATATATATATAAGATGGGAAAGCAAACTCGTAGTTGTATTTGATTTTATGTATGACTTTATCCGGCTATCACATTTTCTGTTGATGATGATGCAGAGAAGGACGTTTATTTGATTAAATATTATTTAAATAAACAATTATTATTTAATTTGACAAAAAATTTAGTAGAAAATAATTATACTTATTTTCTTACTTTTTTCTTGTAGACACTATACTTACTTCGAAAAAATATCTTCAACGTGAAGAATCATAAGAAGATCAGATGCAATAATATTTATTTATTTATGAGATCTTTTACTGATTTTGATAAGATGAAAAAAGCAAAGTAGTGGTTTTGGTTGTTTTTGATTTTCTGTATGATTTTTGTCCGGCACCACATTTTCTGTTGCTTACGATAGAGAGAGGGAAGTTTATTATTAGACTGAATATTTTTTAGTTAAATAGGCTTACCCCCTTGAATTTTATTTTATTTTATTATACTATTTAATTTTTTATTTTTAAAAATTATACTCAAATATCTTTTTAGTTTAATTTCATTAAATTATAATTCATTTTTTTTATCGAAATTCTATTAGTTGAATACTAAAAAATCAACTAATTAAAATTTATAATTTCAAAATTGCCCTTTTTTTTCCCTCGCTTCTTTTCTTCCTTTCTCTGCTGTCTTTGCCATTTCAAACACAAAAACCTTCAAAGCTCTATGGAGACGCTACCACACGAACCAGAATTGACAAAGATATAAGGCAGGTGTTCGGAATTGACAAAGAATTCACACGGATCATTTCAAACCCAGAAATCACGTCAAATCAGTGAACTAAGATTTAGTTAAAAATTATTTTTGATATTGGATTTTGTGAATCGAGTTTGTTGGAAGATTTTGAAGGAGAAATGATGTGTGAATTTTGAGTGTTGGTGAAACAAGGAAGAGATAGCCATCGAGGATTCGAGATTAAAATTGTGTTTTGATTCTTCATCTACTAATTCTATATTTTTGGTTTTTTTCTTTTATAGTTTTGCTGGTAACTCTGGTAATTTCTTGGTTTAATTAGCTAATATATTTTTTTTTATGATATTGCTGTAGTTGATTGTGTTTTTATGATTTCTTGGTGGGTATTCTAATCATGTACTTGTGTTCATATTCTCTTTTTCGACTTTTCCATTTTTTATTTTTCAAAAGGATTTGTTGGTTTCGATTCCAGGTGGGTTTTTATGTTTCATCTCATGAGATGTTTTTTTTTTTTTTTGAAGTTATGTCACCCTTTAAATTTTTTTTTTTTTTTTTTTTTTATGTTAAAAGAATTATAATGAGGTTGATTACAGAACCTTTAGTGGAAGAAATGCATAGCATAAGATTGGTACCTCTTCTCCCCTTATTAATATGAATGTTTACATGTACACCCTTAGCACTTTAGCAAGTCCGGCATAATTGTTTGATCAATTATTTGGAGTCTGTAATTTCATGTGATATGAAGTATTATTTGAATATCAGGATTTTTTTGGGCAGTGTCACCTCTAAAATATTTTTTGACTTTTTTAAAAAATAAAATATATAAAATTTAGTTATATGTTCTTTATTTTTTATATTTATTTATATCAAATTTTGTACAAATTTTCTTTTTTTTAATACAATCATGTATAAAATTTAGAATAATCAAACATGAGCTAAGTGGATATTGTCACTATTAAAATCGTATTTAATTGTTTACATAATTAGTGAAAATAAAAAAATAAATATAAAATTTAATATAATCAAATATAAAGGAAATTCGATCAAACTCAATACAGAATTTACAGAAAAAAGGACAAACATATCGGATGTGCGACATAGTGTTAATGTCGCATCTTATGGCACATATATTTTTGGATAATTAGTTTAATGGTCACTAATTATAAAGAAAATTCTGTTGTGATTATTAAAAAATTAATTTATTTAATTAAATTATTAAACTTTAATTTTATTATAGTTATTGATATATTTTCTTATAATTTTTTTTATCCATTATTAAGTTATTTTAAACTTTTATTTATAAGATAGTTTTAAATTTCTATTTTTATGAATTACATAGTTTTATAGTTTTAAATTTATATTTTTATGAATTACAATAAAAAATTCAAAACACAAAATCAATTTAGAATAGGAAAATCACAACAATATTTTATCAATAAATCACAATAAAATAAAAATAAAAATAAAAATTTAATAATTTAATTAAATTAATTATTTTTTAATAACTACTACAAAAACAAGTGATGCATTTCAGCGACAATAAAAGTTAACTACTCACACTTTTCCTTTTTCCTTTTTTTTTTTAAAAAAAAGGTTGGAAATGGGGGAAACAAAAAGAATTAAAATATTACATCACACACAGGCCCGAAAGATATCATGCAAAAGAAAGATGAGTCTTAATTAATTGCATGAATTGAAAACCACCGCATGATCTCAGTACCATGCATCTGTTGTAGTCATGCATGTAGAATGTCATTGAGATGTCTTTGGACCTCCTTAAAGACTCATTCCTCCATGATATGACTAAATTCTGCCTTCATCTTCTCCATTAATTTCGCTAGTGCCATATTGCCGACCTGCTCCATTAGTAGTTCTAGATTCTGAATCAGGCTAAGCGTTTTGCTCTTTCCAGCTAGCCTCCTTCCTCTTCTTTTACAAGTAAGTTTGGGTGGAGCTATGATGGCTACAAAATAAAGGTTATTAAGGAGATGCATGAATAGATAGTTATGCAGGGATGCATGAGATGCATATATTATTTGCGAAAAATCCCCCTAACCTTATTTCTCCCACACACGAGGTTTAATGGTTCTTTCTTAAGGTTTATTCAACTATCAACATAGGATAGAAAATATGTATGGTCCTTCCGACTAGGCAAGATGAAGATCACAAAAGAGCATTTATAAATGAAGACCAAAATTTACATAAAAAAAAACTCCTTACAAATAAAAGAAATATACAATAGAAGGAAATCCCTTTTGTACAAATTGAGGAAGGGATATACATGAATATTTAATGAGCAAGGGATGAAGTATTTACATAAACAACAAAATTTACATAGTGGAGAGTAGAGAATACACAAATATTTACAAAAGAAAGGGGAATACATTGCATATTTAAATAGGGTAAGATTTAGACACACTCTTTTGGGGATTCAAACCTCCCTTGTAAATAACACAATGACACAAATAAACATAGTATTTCAATTCATACTAGTCATCAGTATATAAATCTTACTGCTCTAAACCATGGAGGTCTATAATTTAAATAAAATTAAAATAAATATTACATAATATGTCCACACAGATAAAAAACTATAGAGCTGCTATAAATAATTTATCAAATCAGTTACTATCTGAAAAATTACTGTCACTTTCGAGAGTGATGTAATATTATATAATCTATTAGGTAAGCATGCATTCATGTTTTAACATGAATCACACACGAAAAATATATAAACATTGGATGATATATATATTATTTATTAACATAATCGAGCATATGGAGGACAAGAACAAAACCCTATACTCCAACACTAATAGCTATTATGATCTCTTAATGAAAATTGATTAGCACCTAGAGAATGAGTGCGACCAGGGTGCTCATAATCTCATTATATTATAATATTTTAATATCCTAAGCTCATATAGCAAGCTCAATCAGATACTATTACATCATGATATTTTAAAATGCTAAGCTCAGAGAGCAATAAATGAAAATATAATATTTAGTAATTTAATTAAATATAACTATTTTTTTTAATAATGTGATACATTTCAGTAACCATAAAAGTTAAGTGAATTACAGCAGTGTCGTTTACGTTATTACTCTATAGTGTTGTGCTTAGTAATTTACAGTTAGATTATATAAAAATTATTATTCACTATTGAGTTAGATAAAATTAAATACTGTTGGATGAGATGAAATTATTTTAACTCTTAGATTAAACTATATTATTTAAAGGTATTATAAAAACGTTCCAAAAGAATTCACCTAAAAATTAACTACTAACACTTTTCTTTTCTTTTCTTTTTTTTTTTTTTTTTTTTTTTTTTTTGTCTTTGGAAATAGGGGAAACAAAAAGAAATAAAATACAACATCACACACATCCTTGTTATGAAACCCCAAAGATATCATGCAAAAGAAAGATAAGTCTTAATTAATTGTATGAATTGAAAACCACCGCATGATCTCATTACCATACATCTGTAGTTGTCATGCATGTAGAGGAATTGTTACAAGATTGCATTCGCTTCTCTCTGCGCAGTCTCATAAATACTAACCCATCTGTGTGTTTATTTTTCTGAATCTTACATAACTTCAATGCTATTATTCTAATACGGTGCCGTTTGACTTTATTGTATTCATAATCAAATATCTGACACTCTTGTTTTTTCTGGCTTTATTCAAGCTGCTGCGTACGGAATGGGAACTAACACAAGCTCATTTTTTCTTCTGACTCCAGCGCCAAAATGCTCCGTCATATCTAGACTTTCTGGATTCGATCCATTGGGAAGCTTCCAATCAAAATGATACAGAAGCTGAGCAAGTGCAAGCTCAACATTAGCTATGCCAAACAGTATGCCTGGACACATTCGCCTTCCAGCACCAAATGGGATAAATTTGAAATTGTTCCCCTTGTAGTCGATCGTACTATCAAGAAATCTCTCCGGATAGAATGTCTCAGGTTCAGTCCAATAATTTGGATCCCTTGCTATGGCCCATGCATTAACAATGACTTTTGATTTGGCTGGTATTTCGAACCCATCAATCTCACATCTTTCTCTACATTCTCTTGGAAGTAGTAGAGGACCTGGAGGACGGAATCGCAGAGTTTCTTTGATAACTGCCTTCAAATATTTCAGTTCATGAAGATCTGTTTCGTCCACGTTTCGTTTCTTACCAACTACCTTCCTCACCTCTGCTTGAGCTTTCTCCATCACTCTTGGATGCCTCACCAATTCGGACATAGCCCATTCTGTTGTTGTTGATGATGTCTCACTTCCAGCAACGAAAACATCCTGAAATAGAATTAAAAGTAGCATATTTAGAACCAGAAACAATAGTTTCCCTTCTGGAAATACAAATAGGGCAGTATAATAATACTAACCAAGATGACTGCTTTCATTTGGACAGTTGTCAGTGGAAATTCAAGGTCTCCCTCCTCTTGAATCCTCAAAAGAACATCAATAAGATCATCTTCTCTACCCTTGTCGTCAGCTTTCATGCTTGTTTTCTTCCTCTCTCTGTGATCATCAATGATGTTTTGAATTATCCTGTCCACTTCTTTTTGCAGCCTCACAAGTTTAGACCTTATCCCACTGATCAAATGGAGGAATTTAATGGAAGGAAAAATATCTGCTAAACTGAATCCTGATATTGCCTCAATAATTTCCTCAACAAGAGGTATGAATTCGTCTTGGTCTTTGCATTTCGTACCGAATGAAGCCAGAGCAGCTATGCCATAAGTTAAAGCAAATAGATGCTTGCTTAAGTTGAATGGCTTTCCTGAAGAAGAAGAAATTTTGCTGATCAGCTTTGATACCTCCCTTTCTCTAATTGATCGAAATGATTGCACACGCTTTGCGCTGAGCATTTCCAGTACGCTAATTTTTCGCAGCTGCCTCCAGGAATCTGAATATGGCCCAAATGCAATGTCTGAGTAGTCATAAGAAATGACACTAGCACCTGAAACAAAGGGTCTTTGAGCAAAGATAACATCATGTGTCTTCATCACTTGTTTAGCGGCTTCTGGAGACGAAATGATAATATTGGTAACTTCACCAAGCTGAAGATGCATAACACTTCCGTATTCCTTCGCCAAATCCCGTAGGCGACGATGGGGAAGATAGCCGATAAGTTGATGCATGTTTCCGATCAGAGGTAGCTTGGTTGGTCCTGGTGGTAGTTTTGGAGTGGACTGGTTGGTTTTCGATCTTCTCCATATTTTCAACACCATAATCATGAAGAAGAGGGAGCTAAATAATATTGGAAATGGAAAGGAAAGGAGTTGCTGCAGCTCCATGATGATGAAAATGAAGGAGAGGCTTATGGCTACTTTGGTGAGTGCTCCTCGTATTTATGCAGCTTGCAAAGTGATGCACCAGCCCTTCTTTTCTTTTCTTTTTCTTTGTTTTCATTTTTTTACTTCCAGCCTTTCTTGACTGTGTTTTTTTTAATTGTAATCAGGCAAATCACCGATGTCTAGGTACGAAATATTTTCTTGACCATTTGAAATGCCATCGGATAAATTTTGATGTATCAATATATTAAAATGCACGCCAGATTGACGAGTTGGATTAATGATTTGAAAATTATATCACTGATTATTCCAATTATAAATTAAAAAACTAATTCATATAATTATTTTATTTCTATTATTTATTTATTGTATTCTAATTGTAATTAAATAATGATAATTTATATTTATTGATAACGAGACAAATTAAATTGGAATATATTAAAAAATTAAAAAATTAATTATACTATATTCTCAACAAAAAAAAAAAGAACTATAATTTGTGATAGATGAAAAAAATAAACATACTTTTTTGAAGTAAAGTATTTTTTTATATGGAATAATATTATTTGATTCAAATTGATATACAATAAATATACCTTAAGTCGTAATCATTCAATATAATTAATTTCGATATCAATTTCAGTTTTAAACAAATGTATATCATTTGTCAAATAATTATATTAGTAATGTAGCATTTTTAACTATAATATGTTTTTATTTTTTTATATGGTAAGTAAGTTAATAATTAAAATTTTAATTTCCTTAATTAATCAAAAAAATCAATATATATATATAATTAATTAATTTGAATTTCAAATTTAATTTTAAACTAGCATGTGCTTAGTAATATAATATTTTTAATAAGTGATAATAAATATATTTTTATTTTAATAAATGAATGACGGTGAAATAGTACACAGCGGATTAGTGTAGAATCGAATGCACTCCTTCGAGAAATTATCATAAGGCGTAAGGATGAGCAAATGAGCGGTTCGGTCGGTTTGGTTCGATTTTTTATCAAATTTTAATAAATTGAATTTTTTATACTTATAATTGAACTAAACCGAAATTTTTGAAAAAATCAAATTAACTGAACCAATTAAATCGAAATTTATGTGTCTAGAAACCAAACCAATCTTATAAAAGTTTGATTTGGTTCGGTTTGTTTCAATTAAATTACATGTATTTTAAATCTGATTCGATTCAAATTGATTTGATTTATTAATTATTTTGGTTAATTGAGTTTATTCGGTTTTCTATCTAAAAAACCGAACCGATAACAGAAAACCGATTTTTTTTAAAATTATAATCAAACAAACCGATTTTATTAAAAGATTAAATCGAATCGAACTAACTCGGTTCGGTCTGATTTTTGCACACCCATAATAAGGCGGACTTAAATGGCCGTGGAAAAATTAGGAACTGAAATTAGACTAATGATGGTGGCTGGCTGAAGTTGCGGGAAGAAAGTGAATTAACACAGGTTTTCCAACTGTTTTCACAGTTCAAATGATGTAGTCTCAACATTTAATTTCATATATTATTTTATTTTTAATTTAACTACGAAAAGAAGAGTAAAATATACTTTCATAATATTTCATGTTTTATTTAAAAGGATAAAATTACTATATATATATATATATATACACACACTAGAGTAAAAAATTAGTGATATAAAATTTCATCGCTAATTTATCACTATTTTTTCATTTAAATAATTAAAATTTTTATTTTAAAATAAAAAATTAATGACGAAAAATTTAGTTGATAATTTGTTGCTAAATTTTTCTCAAATAATTCTTAAATTTTATTTTGGAGCTAAAAATTAGTGATAACAAAGTTTATCACTAATCCACCTTAAATTTTTTCTCAAATAATTCTTGAAATTTTATTTTAGAGCAAAGAATAGTGAGTAAAAAATTCCGTTGCTAATTAGCTACAAAATTAAATTAGTCGCTAAATTTTCTCTCAATAATTCTTAAATTTTTATTTTGGAGTAAAAAAATTAGTGACAAAAAATTGTCACTTAAAAAAATTAGTGACAAAAAATTTTGTCACTAACTAGTGATATAATTAAATTCGTCGCTCAAATTTCCCCCAAACATTTCTTAAATTTTCATTTTCCAGTCAAAAAATTAGTGACAAAAAATTTCATCCCTAATCCTTGCTAATTAGTGATGGAGTAAATCTGTCACTAAATTTATCCCAAATAATTCTTAAATTTTCATTTTAGAACATATTTTCACCAAATTCTAGCAATAGGTTCAAAATCCGTCACAAAGTGTTTTACATTTTTCCATCAGTATTTCGTCGCCATTTTGACATTTTGTTGCAGTGAATTCTTAATAAAACTTTTTTCAATGATCTTTATATATATATATATATATATAGTCTTTTTGTTTGGCTATCTTATTTCTAAATCGATCCAATTACTCAGGTTAGTGATGCGTTTATAGTTTGTTTCATGATTTTTAATTTTACGATCCAAGTTTTTTCAATATTTACTTCTTTCATTCACTAATTGACTTATACTAGACTGTGTATTAAAAATAATTTAAAATAAAAATAATGTAATCTATCTAAATCTTTTGAATATACTAGCCATCATTTATCATGTTTTTCTCCATTTAATAATTTTTGTATGTAAAATAATGTAGATAAGTGTATACTATTTTTATCTTTTGGAAATCTAACTCACTATATCTAATTGGACCTTTTTCTACTACTAAATCTCTAAATTTTACATCAATATTGTTTCACTGTCTTAGATCATATATATTTATAGATGTTGAATTAAATGTTGCTACAAATTCTAAACTTTTTTTTTGTAACATGTTCATTTTCCATTTGTTGTTCATTAGGAGGAGAATCAATAACTTTTTTTATTTTTTCAATCTCATTGATAGTATCTAATTCATTTTCAATCTCATTATTAGTATCTTCATTTTCAACTTAAATTCATCCTTCAAATGAACTTGATGTATTATCTTCTTTATCATTAACAATAAATTTATCAAGTGCTCTATGTTTAGATTTGATTAATATTTTAAATCTTTTCTTTTTCCTTAGTTTTTGATGTCCATTTTTATATTTTCTATTAGACATGAATTTTATTAAAAAATTTCAGCCAAAGTAAAAAGGCATAATTGCAAAATAATAAATCAATAACAAATACCAATAAGAAGCAAAATTTCTACTTTCTATATCAAATCAATGATTAATCAATAAATTTAATTTCAAATAAAATATAAATATAAACTAAAAAATGAGATTAAAGAGACAAAATCATAAAACCTGAAACATAATGCTCGAATTCAAATACCTAATGATTAAAATATCTTTTTTGAGATGTAAATTAGCATAATAGATACTAAGAGAAGATTGTGATTAAGGAGGAGTAATAAAGAAATAGGAAAAGAGATGATTGATTGTGGAAAAAAATACGTTACTAAGACTAAGGAATTAGGTTTTTTATAATAAAAAAAAGTTAATGTCTTTTCCTTGATTGGAATTTGGAGGGAGGCTTCACTCATTAGCTCATTCTTTTGAAATGGAAAAAGTCTTCTTTTGGGGTATCAAGTTTTGAAGAAAAAAAAAAGATATTGCTTGAGAAATTGAAAATGATAATTAAATATTTAATAAAAAAGAGAATAATAATGTTTAGATAATTGATAGTATATACTCATTTCTAAGAAAGTAAATACGCAATATCTGTGAACATCAAATTTTTGGGCCTTAGAATGCAAAGTCCGATAATGAAAATTACTGAATATATTCTCCAAAATGCAAGGGGAAAAGCCAAAGGAACATAATCAAGGCTTTAGGAAATCTTGAAGAAACCCAAAACCAAGTCTAAGAATAAAACTCAAAGTCAAGCCTAAGACCAAGTCCAAAACTGTTTGTCGTACAACCCATGAAGTAAGGTTGTATAGCGTATAAAGCATGGATGTACAGACCTCCCTTAAACCCTAGTCTTGAGAACATTCTGGAACTAGTTCCCCTTAAACCCTAGGGTTATACAACCTTGACAGATAGATGTACAACCCATTCTTGGTTGTACAACCCGCGTACAAACCCTAATTCCAAAAGATTCACCTTCTTCTTTGTGATTGGATATGATCATGGTATAACCAGAACCATTTTTGGCTCTGATGCACCTTTCTCCCTTAATAAATATCCCCTATTTTAAGAGAAAAGAAAAGGTTTGGAAACCCTATGGTTACTTTGATGAAATCACTTCTCAAAACACCCTTAATACAAAAACCCTAAATCCTAATCCACTTCAATCACTTCCAAGGTAGAACAATGCCTAAACTCTTCACTTTTGTACATTCCCTAAGCATTTTTGGAGGATATTGAATACCATGTGAACCTCTGAGGGCACAAAAACACACAAAGACATTTAAGACCCTCTATTTCCCCTTATTCTTCCCATTTTTTTTCTTTTTTTGTTTTTAAAAATCTAGTATCTAAGGGTTGTACAACCTTTATATAGGTTGGACAACCCTAGTTTCCCGAACACATTTTTGTGAAACCCCTTTTTCTTCTTATCTAGATTGCTTTTATCAAAGGCATTGTCCTATGTTTTTTTTTTCTTTATCACTCCAATGGTAGAATAGGGTAAGGTTAGATAGCCAAAGACCCCTATTCACTTCAAAATGGAGTTTTTATAGGTTTTGCAATGGTTTTCATGGTTCTTTTTATCTTAATATTCATGATCTCTAATGTGGACTCAATGATGGTTTTTAGTTTTGTTTGGATCTCTTTTGACAGTGATCAAGTAAGGAGTTAACCACTCCTAGGATCTCGAGAGTCTTTCTTTTTTGTGGGTTTGCTTGTGTTGGAAACATGCAAATAGTATCTTGGCCCTTATCTTTTTTCTTTGATTTGCATTTTAACCTTTTCCATGGTTAGCAATGTTCCTGGATGCCTAAGCTTTTTATGAGCAATAAAAAGAAGGGTTCATCAACCCTAGGATCTCTCTTTTTATGGTGATTATTGTCTTAGGCCATTTGATGTCCTCCATACTGCTTTACATCTCATGTTTAAGGTTTCAAACATTGTATGATTTATGCATTTTAATCATGTTATATTCTAATTTGTGATGATTGAATGTTTTATCATGGACTTAGGATGTGTGTTAGGATACCTTGACTTTGGGAGATGTAGTAAGATGACTACTATGGACTTTATTTGCCTCTCTTTTAGTTCTTGTCATTTTGAGTATATTTAGTGAATATTTTCTTTCCATTTGACTTATGTTTTATGCACTAATTTGTTTTCATTTTTACAGGCTAAGAAAGCTAATTAATGCATGCTTTTTATCTATTCAAGTTCATTGCATGATAATCCCACCATTTGGATGCGTATTTCCCATCCATGCCTTGTATATATTATTTATTTCTTTCTTGCATCTTGCATATCATTCATGCATTGCATATTTTATTGTTATGGTTGATGGTTTGTTTAGATGGATGTGCTTAGGTGGATAAATGAGAAATTGATTAATAAAGAAAAAGTACAAAAATAAACCATTGATTACCCGGAGGTTGAATCCCTATATCCTGGCGACTTGGGGTGCCTAACCTCTTCTCCAAACCCGAACCCGATCTCTGATAGCGTGAAGACGAATTAGGCATTCTAAATGATTTAGGTACACTCAGAATTTGTCCTTGCCCAGACTCTTGTCCCGACCAAAGTCTAGTGGCGACTCCACATTTCACTTAGGAATAGTACCAATGTATTGTCTCACCTTAGTCTCTTGTTGACCACTACTTTGGAAAAAAGGGCTTCTATCTTATGTGAAATCTCAAGAATCCCCCGTTAATCCAAATCGCGAACCATGATTAGGGGTTATTACAATTTATGACTCCATTTTCTCGATCCCTTGATGATCGATCAAAGGTTGAAGTCGCAAATAAGATTTCACTTGTTCGAGCTCAAAACTGTGAAATTCGAGGTGCTCACAATATCATTTTTTTTTTAGATATGGGACCCTCAATATCTTGGTCGCTTAAGCAACTCAGCTGCCTCAAATACCCACAGGCCATGATAGCAATTAACAATTAAAATTTTTGAAAAGTTATATGATTTTTAAAATTTATTGCACTATTTTTTTTTTTTGTTAGATATTGCACCAATTTACTTACAATTTTTATTTTATTTTTGACTTATTTAACAATAATTTTATGAAATAATATTAAATTTAATTATTATTTATACATTAATTTTTAATTATAAAATTAATTATTTATTTAGTAAAATAAATATTAATTTTTAAAAATTTATTAAAATTTATTATTATAATTATACTGCAATGCCTAGATTCATGACTAGTTAATCTTTAATCTAATTTGTTAATGACAACGTACCTTCCAATTTTTAAGTGGAAGAAAAAAGAGCTTCAAAAGTGAAGAATATTTTCTTCTAAAATTAGTTTATTAATTATTTTGTATTTTCCTATAAGTATTTCAAACACTCTAATATTCCCATTACTGCATTTACAATCCCGTTGCTACTGTTTAACTCAATTTGTGTTACAATAATACTTTTCTACCAAACTTCCTGCTGCACGAAAAAAAAAAAAAGAACAAATGGCTGATATATATATATATATATATATATATATATATATA